>CANNZV010000864.1:0-57825 GCA_947561585.1 Caprella mutica | reverse complement strand
TATCAGAGAAAAGAGTCACTGTGATGATGTACTATTAGAGAAAAGAGTCACTGTGATTATGTACTATCAGAGAAAAGAGTCACTGTGGTCATGTACTATCAGAGAAAAGAGTCACTGTGATGATGTACTATATCAGAGAAAAGAGTCACTGTGATGATGTACTATCAGAGAAAAGAGTCACTGTGATGATGTACTATCAGAGAAATAGTCATTGTGCTTATGTACTATTAGAGAAAAGAGTCACTGTGATTATGTACTATTAGAGAAAAGAGTCACTGTGATGATGTACTGTCAGAGAAAAGAGTCATTGTGCTGATGTACTATCAGAGAAAAGAGTCACTGTGATGATGTACTATTAGAGAAAAGAGTCACTGTGATTATGTACTATCAGAGAAAAGAGTCACTGTGATGATGTACTATATCAGAGAAAAGAGTCACTGTGATGATGTACTATCAGAGAAAAGAGTCACTGTGATGATGTACTATCAGAGAAAAGAGTCATTGTGCTGATGTACTGTCAGAGAAAAGAGTCACTGTGATGATGTACTATTAGAGAAAAGAGTCACTGTGATGATGTACTGTCATAGAAAAGAGTCATTGTGCTGATGTACTATCAGAGAAAAGAGTCACTGTGATGATGTACTATTAGAGAAAAGAGTCACTGTGATTATGTACTATAAGAGAAAAGAGTCACTGTGGTCATGTACTATCAGAGAAAAGAGTCACTGTGATGATGTACTATATCAGAGAAAAGAGTCACTGTGATGATGTACTATCAGAGAAAAGAGTCACTGTGTTGATGTACAATCAGAGAAAAGAGTCACTGTGATGATGTACTATCAGAAAAAAGAGTCACTGTGATGATGTACTATCAGAGAAAAGAGTCACTGTGATGATGTACTATCAGAAAAAAGAGTCACTGTGATGATGTACTATCAGAAAAAAGAGTCACTGTGATGATGTACTATCAGAGAAAAGAGTCACTGTGATGATGTACTATCAGAAAAAAGAGTCACTGTGATGATGTACTATCAGAAAAAAGAGTCACTTTGATAATATACTGTCAGGAAAAATATATAAATTTTTTCTCCATAGTCCAAAAATATCAAACCTGCAAGTATTCTAGATTTTGATTCATTTGATTTTCCTACTCTTCACACTTCTCTTGGTTTCCTGAAAGCGAAATTGCATATGGATTGTTGAATCTGAAGTAATTTCATAAGAACTAATACGTGCCGCTTGCGATGCTTTTTCTCACACTTCAAACTGAAAGCTCAATGAGTTTGAAATAAGGCCGGAAGATCATATCTTATTATTCACCTTTGAATTGCAATCTTTGAACTAAATATTTATCCTATGTACCAAAACTATTTTTTTTAAATGCTTGTTGCATTTATTTTGAAAACATTGTATATGAAATATTTCCTAACAAACTAAAATGGTCTCGAAAAGACAAAGTGAGATGTTCATTTAGTGACTTAATCAGTTAGAATTAAAGAATAATTAAGCATGGCAAATTCTCCCGATCATAACTTATGTACATCACCAAAATCGGATTATTATGAAACATAACATTTAGCAGATATTAAAGTGCATACTAAATCATTTAAGATAAAAAGAATGGCATTTTCATCTAATAAAAAAATGTATTGTCCTCGAGACTGTCCAGTTAAAAGTCATTTTGCGTGTGTGACAGTATTTAAATATTATATATGTATATACATAGCAGTTAATTACAGCTTCAATATTTTCAAATTTAACTTAATTATTTTGCTGCGAAATTATTTAATTATGAATATTGTATAGCATAGTATTTTCCATTTTATCAGGAATATATATAATATAAAATATAATATAATAATAATGTATAATAATTCTCATTAACATACATTTATAAAATGTAGAAATTGCACAATATAGGTATTAGAATAATAATCAATTAAATTACTTATTAAGGTATTATGTCACAGCATCACATGTTTATATCTTCACGTCTATAATAAATATACAGATAAATTTTCTTAGTAGCAATTTTAGAATATTTTTTATCCCCCCCCCCAAAAAAAAAAAAAAATAATAATTAATAACAATAATTAAAAAAAAAACAGCATACTAATTATTTTTAAAAATAATGATATATTGCTGTTATTATTTGATATCAATAAATCATTTCCATTATATTTAAAAATGTTTATTTAGTCCAATGGCAGAACACAATATAGGTACATTTTAAAATATCCCCAAAACACTCCTAAATAAGAACTGTTTTATGAACTGTTTCCAAACACTTTTATGTAAATTTCCAGACATTTTAAAAGTTCATTGCTGTAAAAAGTTCATCGTTACAATAAAGTTCATGAAATTCCTCACATCTGAGAGAGTTTAAATTATTAGTAATAATATAAAATGATTTGATAAAATTGTAACAAATTATTTGTCTCGTGGAAAATTTGAATAAATTTTATTCACATATGGTACAAATAATTTCATTTAAAAAATATCCACATCTAAATGGCAGTCATTATCAAAATAAATATTAAATAATAATGTAATTTAGCAAAAATATCTTTATGCCTTTACGTTTAAAATAGGAGTTTGAAAAAAAGGCTAAATAATATTCAACCTTTAAGTTAGAATTATCCTTCATATTTTCTTGAATATTATTAAATCTATTTGTACTAAATTAATAGCATTCCTCTATACTGTATACAATAATAATACTAATAACTTAATTATTGAGCGATATATTGTACCTATTTATAAAATCATGTTATTGCAATGTTCGCTTAATATCAAGTAACTATAATATTATGAGATAAAACTATAAAATGCACCTATATTCTTAAATCAAATTTATATGTAATTCCATACTATCAAATAAATTTTTATTAGTTGATGTACATTGTTCAATGTATATCATAGAATATGTGACACTCATTTTTACATTACACCGATGTAACACCATTCTATGATAGTCTCTGCAACAGAATCGTTTTCTATGAGAGAATAACACAGAAAACTTTTGTAGCTATAACTACAAAAGTGTTAGTATGAAATATCATCATCCATTGAATATCTCATAATATCTAATATATTTGTTAATTTTGTTTAATTTTTTATAGAGTTAATTAATGTTATTTCTATGAAAATATGCAATGCTTGGAAATATTTTATTTCAAAAATATATTTCTAAATTAATAATTATGGTTGAATATTAATTACAATAAGATAAATCTTAGATAGTGTGAGTTCAGCAGCAATTACTGGATATTCAAAATTGTAATATTAATTATTTTTTCATAATTTAATGATGAAATGGTTCAGTTGAGTTAATACATTTACATATGGAGAAAATTGAGGTGAAATATGTCAGACATTTTTTATTTACAATTCGTAATTATACATTTTGGGCATTCACCAACATAATTTTTTTAAAGAAACATTCTAAATTAACATCTGAAAAGAAAAAATAGAATTCTCTTGATTATAAAATTTTGATTCAAATTGAATTTTTTTTTATTTCTCAAATCTTGCTTATAATACTAAGTTTGAAATAATTTTTCATTCATGTCAAATTTAGAAAACAAGTTTGGAGAAGTAAAGTTTAAATAAATCACATAATTGAAAAAAACCTCAGTCAAAAACATTATATTAATTTTCTAATTCCAGTCACAAAGATTAATATATCAATATTTTTTTATATCTAGGTATTGTCTATAAATAACTAACAAATACTTTATATATTCTGAAATCTCTGTCAATGTGAAATACTTCACTTGTTTCTATTTCATATTTCCAAATACAATATACCTTATAGTAAAAAGTGAACCACAATAAACGTTAGGTTAAAAACTAAGGAAGTTGCAAGATATTCTGACCACACTGTAATGTGTGTCACAGGCGAATATTCCCTCTACATCACTTCTTGTTGAGAAACTAATGCATATTTGTGGGAAAGAACATTCGTGTGGGAATATCTTTAATGCTATGGGAAAATGAGTAAATCGTTGCAGCAACTTCAGCAGTGGAATAATTTGAGTAAACTATCGCCGTACTTGATTTAGTTGATAGTATATTTTGTGGTATGTGTTTATTTCATTGCAAAGGGTTGTATAACATAAACATATGTAATAATTTCCCTACGTATTCTCTGGTAAAATTCAATTTTAATGCTATTTATATGTTTCTATGTATAATAACGTTTCATTGAATCTGTCAATATTGAAAAAATGATTAACATTAACACACTTCACATTTAATGATAAATTAAATGTAAAATACTTTTTCCTCCGAAATAAACGTTGAATATTTGTCTTCTGCGATTAAAAGTCAACTGTTAAAAATAATTTCACTCTCTATTCTTTGAAATGTAATGATAATAATTTAATTTTTGTAAAGGTTCTATAAACAGCGAGTCAGAATTACTGTTACGAAATAACTTTATATTGTATAATGGTTATTTCAAAAGATTCTTTTATTTGTAAAGTACTTGAGTGAAAGTAATTTACTTGTAAAGAGGTTTCTATGACAACATTTTCAACTGAAAGCTTTCTTCCAATTTGAACAAATTTATTCTTCATTCAAAGGCCGCGTTTTAATTGTCTGTCTTTTTTTAGTTATTTTGAGAAAGTTAAATCTATTATAATATGCAAGTTAAATCACATTAACATTCAATTCCTTGAGAAAATTTACTGATTAGAAGCAAATTATACTGATATAAATATTTTATTAGTTATATAATTAGTGTACTGATTATAGAAAGCATATATTTTTTGATTCATTACACAGCGTATAATGTTGCTTGGGGAACATTGCTTCAATATAAGTCCAACATTGTCCTTATTGTCACAATATTGGGACAATGATGTCCTATAGGAACACTGTTACGGTGTTACCTGGGTAAGTAATAATGGTATTGTATATTATAATCATAATTATTTTAAATCTAAAAATCTAATTACCCAAAGTCTACCAAAATATCAATACGATCAGCATGAATAAATTCATTGTTTATAATTGGTAAAGACCATGAACTGATATTTTAAATCATTTAAACTCCTATATAAGTCGACACGCCCAGAAACTGTACGAGTCTTTGTTCAGTGTCCTTTTGACCACCAGATGTCACTGTATCTCATTTATATGATTTATTCGTTGTTTATAGTGACAAAGTTTAAATATATTGATAAGGAGCTATATATCAAACTACTCATTACAGTTTTTAATATACTGTGTGCAAATGATATGAAAATTATAACAGTTGAACATAGGATGAATTATTTTTTATTCTTATTTTTTTAAACTTGTTTTTGTGAGATAGTTTGATCTATTAAAATAAAATAAACAATCACTGAACCAAAAGGTTACACGGCTAATTTATGACAAAAAAATATGTTTTTACTGTTTTCGAATTTAATTAGAAAATATCTTAACTAACATTTGAACTTTCATATATTGGGATAATTTTACAAAAATATATCATCATACAAACACATTTATCTATATTTTGACTAGGTAAATTATATGTAAGTAATATCTTAGTGTTTGATGCGAATGCAATAATTTAATTCAATTAATTCAAATAGGAAGTCCCAATACTCCACACTTAGTTTTTCTCTCCATGTGTACCTAATGAATGGGTAATTATAGTTAGAAAATGATACCATTGAACATGTATCCAATAAAGCAAAGTCACTTCATTAACTTTCCAAGAATAAAAAGTTACACACTAATTTAAAATCTTTAATAAAAAGTTATACAGTCTGTCAAGTACAAAAGTCCTTGAGTTGATGTAGATGATTAATGTTTGTAAACTTGATATATTGTTATAAATTAACGGAAAGTAGAAAAATATATTAGGGAAATATCGCCTCGAATACTCGCAGTATTCGGAAACTGGGTAATCACTTACGTAATAAATGATTCTAACCTTTAGAAAATTTGCATTGACCTGTCATGACATACAGGGTGACACTATAAATTTCTGAGACAAACAAAATATATCAGATAAGACTTTTGAATTGTTAAAACAAAATGAAAAGTGCTTAAGATATATTATAGAGAACACTGAGAAGACACGTGAAGAATTTGATTGAATAAACCATTCTCTTATTCGAATGACGGCCTCAAATCTGTCGGAGTAGTTTCAACCGCTGCATGCAACTCATCAATAGTCAGTTTTGCCATTTTCATTTTAGTTTCCGCTTTACAGTTTAGTTTTTAACATACAGTAGCAATAGAATATCTGCACACATTCTTCTCCAGTACTTAAATTAGGTACAAACTTTCCTGTTCGGTGAAATTCTTCTACCTGAACTTTGACTTTCCACAGAAAGGGCCATTAACTCTTTAAAGTAAAGGAGGACACTTATTGTAAGTTATATGATAAATTCAAATGTATTAATTCAAAGAAATGTAAGGAATTTACTCACATTAGTTCATACATAAGTATTTTATTTAGAATGAAAAAAATTATGATGCAGTACAGATGTGTTACTTTAATATTCTCTTTAATAAAAGTTATTGAAATTCAGAAACATTTATTTTCAATGATAACGGGTAATTAATTTCATGAATATCATTCCCAGGTGATACATTTCTATATAAATTATATACTAAAGTCGATGACTTCTATGATGGTTACAGTGAAGAAAGAAGTCTGCCTTACGTAACTGTTAAGCTCATCTTTACTTTCGGAAATTGCGGAAGGTTATGTGTTCGTCAACATTTATTTATTTATTTATATGTATTCTTGTTATTCGCATAACTCAAAATGTATTCAATCAAATTGCCTGAAATTGGTAGAGCAATTAGTCATTATCCTAGAACTATTTTGTTATATTTTGGGAGTGAACGGGTCCAAAGTAATTTATAACTCTAGGAATATTGGTTGGTCAAAAAAGGTCATTTATAAACGACGACGAAGGTATGCGCTCTACGTTTGCCGGTCATCTAGTGGCTGATGCTGTCAATGTTATTGTTAATATAAAAAATGAAATTAAGAAGGAAAAATTAGAAATGGCCTAAATTTTCTTTGATTTTCATAAAGATAAATGAAGTGCAATGGAGATTGTAGAAGTGTTACATTTTATTTGTTCTTTGAAAGGGTATTTTATTTTAAGTAACAAAAACAAACTATAACTGGCAGTCCAATCAACAATAAATGTATAAATTGTGTCATGTTGAATTGCCATATGATTTTTTATATGACAATTCGCATGTGATTATTAGGCATTATAACCTATGCAATCAATAGTTCCATGTGTGTACCATGTGCCAGTTACGCATTAACAACAATTACACACCATGTGTATTCTTCAAATTTGTACCATTTGAACTACATGTGGTTTTACATGGAAATATGGTAAATTACGAGTTGTTAACGGATATTTAATGTATAGTATTTGACTTGTTGCGGTGAATGTGGTGAATTAAATATTGTAAACACCTGTTATAAGTATGGTAATTGATATGTGGATATGATGTGGTCAATTAATATGTATAATTGTATATAGAAACTTTATATAATATGTTTTCATGATATTGTATTAGAATATCAAAACTACAAGTTTCTTATATGTACTTTTGATGCTTACATTTATTTAATGTGAGTTACACATATTTTTACTGCATTGCCACATTATAACCAACATGCTAACTATGTGTATGACTGTATGCAACATGGAATCGTTTGCAGGGAAATCATTCGTAAGATCCTTCTTCACATTGAGCCTAATTATGAATAAGTATTTTTTATCATCGAATACATGTGTTTTGATCTGATCTTAACAATTCATGAGGAAATATTATTCCTAAGTTCGTAAGAAGAAATTAACTTTATCTTTGTTATTGGATGCCTATTGTTTAGTAGAATTGGTAAACAAAAATCTAACTGTATAAGTTTACTGTTATTTATTTTAAAAATCATTTCCTTTTTCATAATCGTAAGATAAATAAAAAATCTTCTTTTCACACGTTGCCAAACCATTTATTTGAAGGAAGAGAGTCATTAAAAAATTGAGTAACCCTAATTATTTCTTAATGTTCCTTTGATTGCAAAAACAGCTCTGGAGATAATTACCATTGCTGCTGAAATGACTTTAAGAGTATTATAAGTTAGCTATTCACACATTGCTATTAACCGCAAAATGCAAGTTTAATAGCCATTGAAACTAACGTGACGTAATAGATGACGTGCATCCCCATTTCTCAGCTGTCTGAGGTTGATGCGGTTATTCGCTTTCAGTGTCAAGAGAGATTTCAAAGAGTGAAGAGGTGCAGTGATTCACTAACGCTTCCCATCACTGAAATACTTTGAAAACAGAAAGTGTGTGCGATGAAATTTCTATATTAGAAAATATTGAAGAAGAAGAAGATACAGAATATTGGGTGTTAGATAAAAAAAAACATTATAAAAGTAACCATGCGGTGTCTGATTCGATCCCATCACCAGGATTATAAACTGCCATTACCGGTAAGCAAATAAATAAAACATTTATTTCTTAAGTATGTAATGATGATATTCATTAATAATATAAATAAGCAAATTTTCCAGGAAAAACTATTCCTCCATCCTAAAAGTTCAATTGCATATCGTGTTCAATTACCATCTTATTAGGGAATTCAAGAGGATAAGCTAAATCTATTGGGCATTGTTTTCTTCGATTAAACAGAAGTATACGATCTTATCCCCTAAACTCTTGTACATTAATTCTCAATAAGTACCATGAGCGCATTTAAGTGGAAATGATAGCTATAAAATCCCCTCTGGTATTAATAGGCCCATTAACACCATCCCTACCTCATATAGCGCGCTTATTTGCCACTACTGCCTTAGCTTATACCAGCCTCTAGAACTCGTGTAGTTTCTGTACTGCTCAAGGAGTCACATTATCCCTATTAGAGCTGCTGTGCTCTGTGTTGCACATCGTTAAAATTTCATTTACGATCTGCTGCAGAAGGAGTCTCTAATGTTACGATGTTCTCGCTAATATTTTTCACCAGAGCCAATTTGTGTTTCCGCTTTGAATGCTCCAAAAAGTCATATTATTAATGATATACAAAAGTCAGTGGGAATTCTGTAGACAGGAAGAAATTAACGTTATATATTGTGAAGGCAAATAAAGTAGAACAATTCTGAGATTGGAGCAGACTTAGCACTATGATACTGCATATGTGTTTATCCCGTTATATTTATAATTACCGAAGATGTTCTAGGTATCATTGTATAAATGAAAAAAAAAATACAATTTATTATGAACTTAGAAATGACGATCAATAATTTGTCAAATGACTTTCTTCAGTTTGCCTCATTATCAACTGTTAATTCAAATAGAGAACATATTCGTTATAGTGCAAGGCTGAATGTTTATAGGCTATTGAAGAATATCAAGGTATCAGAATATTGATGTGCAAAAAAAAAGGATAATTATTAATTACCTGAAGAGTAGATTAGTAATATCTATCAAATAATTGAACCCATTATAAAATAGTCCTGTAGATTTATCGCCCAATTGAGAAAATATTCGGTAAGAATACAGAAGAATTTCATATTAGAATCCCTTCGAAATCCCTTCGTCTAATTTTGTAACCACATTGTTCTAAATATTTAAATGTCACAAATTGTTGTATAATGTCAAGTGCTTGCATTCAATTAAAAATGATGGACATTTTTAGATAGGCAAGCTAGTTATAGGATTTTTTTTTATAAAATAATTTTAATTAAGTATTTAATTTATATCTATATACTGCCTGAATGCCTCATTTATATTAAGGTTTACAAATATAATACACATTGCACACATTCATTCACTCTTTTTAATAAACCAATAAAATTGTTCAAATATTATCCGTCCCAAATTTTCCACGGTTCAATACTCCTTTCATACTATTACATAATTATTAAAAACTGTTGCAAGTTAATATCCGATTCAGGAGTTTAGTGAACCTTGTGAAGCATTTCACAAAACAAAAGTCACTATACTGAAATAAAGGTTTCGTATTAAATTCACTGAACTGATTGAACATATTGATTTTTTGTTATCGTAATTTATAAGTTTATATTGTTTGCACGAAATTTAGAGATATTGCTACTCAATGATTTTTTTTCTCATTTTTCATATAATATCAAATACTTAAAAATATGAAAAAGTCAACAAATTTTAAAATGGCAGATAAATCGTCTAATATTAAATGTATTGATATTTAAGTATGAACTATTCGCCAACAATACAGTGAACAATTGATTAGGTTGAACAAATATGCATGATAAATATTTAATTGAATTTAAGATAATGTTCAAACATCATTATGAAAGAAAACAATAATCATCGAATTTAATAAAGAATTATACTTATAAATCTATTGGTATTAATCAATTGAATTAATAGTCTATAGACCTACTTATCATAGGAAGAATATCATTAATAACATATATCCTATCTTCACTTTCAATTGTATATCCCAGATAGAGACATCGTACCTTGCTAACCAGGTTAGATGTGTTTGATTTAGCTTTCTTCGCTGCCAGCTAAATATACCTGTGATATATTGCTACCCGTCATTATTTTCCAATAGATGATGTTATTCATTTCGTGAGACATGAATAAATCGGATTATCAGATTTATAAAAAGACACTACACTTTCTTCCATTAAAAATCCAAAGAATGAAATCTCAATAGAAGAGAAAATTCTATAGTAAACAATAAAGAAATGATTAAAATATTACCTAATGCTTTCTATTACATTATTTTTGTTACATTCAAACAATTAAACTTAATTGCTTTACCTTTCAACTAATTATTGTCACAATGACAATTTGTACTGATTTGAATTACAATCATCATAAAAAATTCATTAAAATGATGCAATTCTCTAATGCTAATAAATGAAAATGTTAACCAATGCCTTTATTCTTCATCATTTTTAGTTTGCATTATTCCTCCTCACGGAATGCATGCAGTTTATTCCAATTCTGCGATTCCTTTCTCCCTACAATTCCCATTCCAAGTAGCGACTGAAAGTGTCTCCGCAGTTGGCGAGACCAAAGGGAATGACGGGGCGAAAAATGAACAGGTCCGTGACGTCGCTTGCTCTCACTACCAATGAATAAATAAAGTCAATACTTTCAGTAGCGAAATAATAATCGCCAGTTTTCGATATACAAATATAATGGTTCTAGGTAAATTGCTCGAATGAACAATTGCTCGAAAGAACAATTGCTCGAAAGACAATTGCTCGAAAAACAATTGCTCGAACGAATAATTGCTCGAATGAACAATTGCTCGAATTATCAAATTGCTCGAATGAACAAAATTGCTCGAATTATAAAATTGCACAGTTTTGATTTTATAAAAGTCAGTTATTCATGAAGTGGAGCTGCACCTAACAATCCTTGTTTCTTTTTAGTAACTGATCATTAATCATTCTATAAATGATTTTAATTATTACTCATTCTGCATAATCTTCTTTTAGACGGGTTGTGTCATCTCGTATGTAACATGTGAATTGGAATCATGTGGTGAATCAGTACTATCAGTACTAAAACAATATTAATCCTAAATACTCTCCCACATTGAAGTGTATTATCATTTGAAAAACTTTTAATTTAATTTTTAGAACAATTATTTTCTGTAAAATAAATAAACAAAATAATTTAACTTAATTTTTAATGAAATTTGGTTAGATTTCCATAAATAAATTATCGAACATTATATTAAATATTATACATAAGCTAAATAAAAATAATGACTTTTTCATTTTTTCTACTATGTACACTTTGCTACTAATTACTTCTCTGTCAAATCAGATATCGCACTATAGAATATATATCGCACTATAGAATACATATCGCAGTATAGAAAGTGATAGTAACTCTACTAACTTACGTGAACCATATCTATTATAACATCACACTGTTCGTGTGCACACTCATACAGAATAATTACGAACCAAATCCATTCTTACTAGAGTTTGATGCTTTAAGCGATACTTAAGATATAACATGTAGTATACGCGTGTTTTATTGTTCAAATAAGATAATAGCTTACAAATAGAATAAAAGTTCTTCTCCTTTCAATTGAAGTGTAACTTTCATCTATCATTATGTTATCAATAACATTATTGTTTTATTATTGCTTTCTTTTTAATGAAAGATGTTGCAGAAACTTCACTTCTCTATTTTATGATGTTAACAAGTGCTGGGAACATTTACATCATGATTAAAAACGTTATAAATAGGGAAAATAATTATTAATAACTTGCATATTTGTTGTGAAATGAAGGTATAGATAAGAAAATATTACACTCAATTAAAAAAAAATATATTCTAATTATATATTATCTTTCTAGGAAGCTATTATTTGTATAGTTTTTTAATGAAAAATTTACATACACAAATATATGATTGTGCAATACAATGATTTCTACAGTTAAACTCACATCTGTTATGCCATTTTCTTAAATTCTAATCAGATTCCAATGTTATAATAAGTTCACATATACTTTCAGCCAATAGAAAATGATATTAACCTTCAAATAATGGCTGCCATATCGGAACACTCTTCTCACTTTCAGTTTTCTTCCGACTCCCATCCATTACGGCCCTCTGAAGCTCGTAATGGAAAGCATTAGCTCCGTAATCACCACAATTAATCGGCCGATTTCTCCCAGCGATACCGACTCGTTTCGAGTAACTTAGCGTGACAGAGGCAATGAATGCGTCGCCGATGCGATCTGAACAGTGTGATAAAGTATGTAGAGTGTACACATATAGCATGATAGCTTATACTCTGACCAGTTGAATGTTAAGTATGAGCTGAGAGAATTTTAAGATATTATATTCATAGTATTACTTCTGACAAAATATCATATTTAGAGGTTACACCGTCTTTTTTAGTCGATGTTATTCGTTGTTTCTATTAAATCTGATAACTATCAAATATCCCTAATATTCACATTATATTATTTATTGTAGAAAAATATGGCACCAAACAGAATACTGCTTGAAATACATTTTGAGATGATCATTATATTTTGGGATATACCATCAGAGTTTATGATATACTACATTATTTCTAAACGATTATAAATTAATATTGTTGTTTTATAATATTTCAAAATCCAATATATTAATGATCATTAAATTCACGTTATTAAATTGGATAACTAATTACAAAACAATTTTTATTGCTGTTTATATATTGCTGAGAGTACAAAGAAAATGATCATTATACTATCTTAATTAATGTGCAATTATTCCGATTAGGTTATTATCAATGAATCGAAAGCTATAGATAATATTCAGTGACACTCATCACCTGCAACCATCTCTTCTTTAAATAGATAAAATAATTGAGGAAGACCATCAATTGATAATATAATTAGTTTATAATCGCTAATTAATTGAGATATAAAAATTATTTATCACCAGGAAACTACTGGATAATTAGTCAAAAAATATTATCCTACAAGATACATTGTAATTATTATAGCCATGATCATTTGCGAATATTTGATATTGAAAACTTCCCCATCAATTATAATAAAGTTGTGTACCGATGCACTGATGCTGACATTTAACCTTCAAAATGCACTATGTAAATGTAACCAATCTCAATTACTAGGCAGGATCAAATGTCATGAAAACCTATTATACAACCCCTTGAAAATGACATACCGATTTATATAGGATGTTCATCTTGCAACATCCCATACTGTCTAACAATTGTGTAGCTTCCACAATTACAAATGATGCACTTATAATTTTCATAGGAAGGAGGGGAACCATCTCATCTGTCTTATTTCAAGGTCTTACTATCAAAAAAAAGGATAATTGCCCTAACCCCTAAATGTAGAATTACCGAACATTATTCGGAGAGGTTGGGATGACGCAACTTGTAATGGATAAACATATACGGCATGGTAAAGATAAATCAAATTTTCTTCAAGTCAAGAAATCTTGAAACTTCTGATGAATCTGCTAGTGTTTATAAATTTGCTTGAATAATTATAATGATCAATGTATAATTAATTACTTTTAGAGATCAATTGGGCATGAGTTTATCTGGAAGTTGTTATTGAACAAAAGCTTCCGGAACCATTATCTATGATTGCAGAACTGATATATTGATCTGATCAATATTCTCAACAAATTAACGTTCAATGAAATATGAGAATGTACGATCATCTGCTTCAAATAATAGCATTCAGAGATATTGTTATATTATATTTCGCCGGGATGAATTTACTGAACATGTGAACAGAATGTTTTTATTAACAATTATTATATACTCATTCTTGGCAACTAACGAGCAACCCTTTAGACAAAAGCACAATGCAACAAATATATCTCGATTGAATCAAAGTAAATCAATTTAATAATAATAGAGAGGAGACTGCAGTCAAATTCATGCATTCGGTAAATTAATCAAAAATTATAACTGGTATATATTTCATATTATTCTGATATCAATTATTCATCACATGTTGCTCAACTTGAAATGATATTCCGTAACTAAATTTCTCAATGTCACTTTGATGTAAAACGACGAGATTATTTAAATACAGTTAGCTACTCTTCAACCTGCTATTTTTACAATGAGTAAACATTGACGATATTTTCACTCTGTAATGAAAATTAGTTTTGTCAGACAGTATACAATATTATCATAACTTTAAAATGTAATATAAAAATTCCAATCAATTCAAAATTCCCTTAGCAATATAGAATGTTTGAGTCATAGTTAATAATCGGTGACCAGACAACTCGCCGCCGGGCAATTCGCCGCCGGACAATATATTCATTCTCACAGAGAAAATATGACAACAAATGAAACTAATAAATTGAAATAATAAAATTTGTCAACTACTGGTTTACGTCAGTCTTGAGTGTATAGAAATAAATCCTTGTATAAATTTGTAATATTTTTAAATATAAATATATGATGTAAACGCCGGTAAAACATAAATCACGCGGTGAGTTGTCCATGCGGCGAGTTGTCCGGCGGCGAATTGTCCGGTGGCGAGTTGTCCTCATATGTTAGCACTGTTAAAATTATATTATATCATGATTTATAATATGGTCAGTATTACCTGTGTTAATCAAAAAACGATTCAATCTTAAATCCTGTAATTTTATTCATTTGTTCAGTAAATTGAAACGCAAATCAATATACCATTAATTGTGCAAAATCATGAAATGGAGAACATAGATAATTCCTATCGAATATTTCTTTTAAGTATAGGTATACACATACTTGTTTCTATATTATTATTTAATTGGGAATATGATCTCAATTATTGACTTAAAAGCATTATTAAATGAATGAATATCTATATTAAACACGTGATCGAACAATATTTAAGCTAACATATAACCAAAAAGATAGTTTTAGTATTTCTCTAGATTTAATCTAATTAATAATCATATTTTTTTAATTAGTAATCAATATAAAGAAAAAAAATATAATTTAGTGGGTTCAACCATTATCTTCGGTTATACTACCATATATTTCTTTTTGGATAATAAAAATTGATATTTGTAAAATGTTCATTACTTTTTTTTCTAAAATGCATTCATAACTATACTAACTAGTAATTATTGATAATAATATAGCAGAAAATAATTATTTTACATTCCAATTATGAATAGAGGTAAACCTAATGAGTTTGACTATCAGAATGTATCGGAAGGATTTACTATGTGTTTAAAAAACGCATGTCTTATTTATAAACTGACGGTACTGATGTTAGTTGTTAGTATATATACTTCACTAATGTGTATCAAATTTCAAGTAAAAATATAGAACATATAAGGGGAAATAAATACATAGGTATATAAGACATTGGCAACTGAGAGAGCAAAGCTGTGATTGGGGTGGGTGTGACCCAATCTCAGCTCGCGCATTCGTATGTACCTTGAGTAACAGGTAAATTGCTTGAAAACAATTGCTCGAAAAACAATTGCTTGAATGAATAATTGCTTGAAACACAATTATTGCTCGAAAAACAATTGCTCGAACGATCAATTAATCGAATGAAGAATTACTCGAATGAAGAATTGCTATAGAATAATCAATCGCTCAGATAGTATGAAAATGCAGTTATTATTAATTAAAAATTAGATATAAGGACGGTTAAGTGCAGCTAATCGAAGAGATTCTCATTCATGATTAACTGACTTATGACAATTTATCGAATGAATAATTACCTGAATGTTCAATTCCTCAAATTTGGTATAATATAAATGAAGAGGAAAAGTTTACAAGATAATGCCTACCGAAAAGTTAAAATTTAAAAACCAAGTTGCACGAATTCCAGAGGTTATGCTAAATGTCTCGGGAACAACCGATCCCTCCTTGGATCGGCAGTTACCATAGTCCAAGTTGCTAAAGCCCAGCAACCCCAACCTAGTCCTAAGAAAATCTCGTTGGAGCTCACTGGAGCGATTGACTGACAAAAAAAAATAGTATCCAAAACTGCTGCAGTATTGCTGTTCTACGAAATGTTTGCTAGTAAACACTAAACCGCGACTAAAAATATGAAATACAGTTATTATTGATTACTAATTAGAAACCAGGACGGTTAGGTAAAACTAATCGAATATGGTTCAATTTCATTATTAACTGACTTTTATTAATTCGTACACTGTGAGTATTTTGATCGTTCGAGCCATTTATCATTCAAACAATTGTTCATTCGAGCAATTGTTTTTCGAGCAATTATCTTTCGAGCAATTGTTTTCGAGCAATTTACCTAGAACCGTGCACTTTATGAAAACGTGGATTGTAGTGGCCTGCTTGCAAGCTTTATTTCTACGTTGCCACATTACCACATTGCAATTAATTCCCTAATTTACGTGATTTACGCTTGTTTTCGCCGATACGTAAATATTTTTAAAATTATAAATACAAAAATATAATTGGTATCTATGTAAGAACGAAGTAAAAAAAAACGATAAATTTAAAGGAATGAAATGAAAGATATAAAGTAATTAAAAAAAATTATGAAGTGCTTAAAAAACACATGTCAAACTCATTAGGGTTAAAACTGTTTCAAATAATGTCCCACTATCTGTTTTACCTTAGATTTACTATTAGTAGAATAATAAAGTATAGGCAATAATATATTGACTCTAAAAATGACTTTATAAATAATGGATGCCCATTTCACCCATAGCATGAAGACTTGGAACAATCTGGAAGTTTGGAGCCTGACCCCCGATACATCAGATGTTGCAGCGCAGTGTGTCGACCTGGTTACGCTCTGAGAGACGCCTTACTAGGGTTACTAGTATTGCTGGGCCTAGCAGTCATTGTAGCTGTCATATTCGTTGTCTGCTTCTATGTGGTTCCAGGTCAGTTACATTGCAATATTTTCATTAGATGGTCTCATGGCTTACTTAATTGTAAGCTTGGTCTTAAATTCACTTCCTTCTACATTCAAGTTAAATATTCACTTTAAATCCACACTTTACAGTCAACAATTTACTTTGAGTCAAAGAATTATGTAAATAAATCATTGTTACAGATGAGAAGCAACTGATAGAGGAAGGATTCATCAATCCTAATCCTAGTATGGCAGCAGGAGTTATTGGTAATCCGTTCCAAGATCCCAATACTCTACTCGATGATATGGAATCTTTCAATAAACAGTTCAACAGATTGGAAGAAACAACAAAAGATTACATAGATTGGTCAGCAGGTGAAAACATTAAAGTTCAAGATGCAGTTGACTATCCTGAGTATCAACAGCTGCCAGTACCAACCGTAGCGCAACCACCTGTGCCAACCAGATCTATACCACCGATGCGAGTCACACCCCATACACCAGAAACAGTAATTCCTCATTTTAATCAACCTATAGTGGAGGAAGAAGTGATTGTCGAAGAGATTCAGATAAATCCAAATGAGAGAATTATTATAACAGAATTGATAGAAGAAGAGGTAGTCAATCCGCCGTCAGAAAATCTATTTGAAAACTTCCAAGATGTTGCCTTGCCTGAAAAACTTCCAGAACCTGAGATAGTTGAAGAAGAGCCACTAACAAGTACGTTAAATTTTATTGTTTCTCACTCATCACATGATATTGAATACTTTTATTTATGAAAAACAATATTAATGTTATGGTAACTAATAGACTTTTTAAATTTCTACTCATTATTATAGGATGTCAGCAGGTGCAACTTCCTATGTGTATTGATTCTGCGCCTTGGAGTATGGGTGGAAATCCAAACTGGTTGAATCATACCAAATCGACAGAGTTATTTGGTTTTCTACTTCATGTTCAAGTATGATTTAAGTTAAAATCTATTGAAAAAGTTTCATCTTATATTCCAATCAATGTTAATATTCTGGTATTCATTGCTTCAGGATAAAATGAATGAAACACAATAATTGCTGCTGCAATCAAATATAAATAACTGATGTGAAAGAATGAAATTCAGGTTGAACCTACTATACTATTGTTTCATTTATTTGTCTCTTCAATACATAATCTAATGATTATTGGAGAATTGTATTCAGAGTTAGGAATATTATTCAATTTTTTATATGATGAAAATCAAATAGAATATAAAATTGAAGTTCAACTATGTTCTGTTCAACAATGTATAACTTCAAGGTCGTACCAACTGATTATTTTACAGGAAAAAATCATCAACTCGGGCTGCTCCGCTCTTTCAACCTTGTACACATGCAGTATTCTAGAGCCACCATGCCAAGACGGTGAAATCTTACCCCCTTGTAGATCCTTCTGCGAAAGTGAGTCTTTTTTGACCCATATTAACACCTACACTTTCCGAATGTAGGTATTATTTATGCGACAATGAATATACAGTGTTTCGAAAAAGAATTTATTGAAATTAATGTCGGAGGTGTAAATTTAATCATTTGAGAATGGTTGTCTAAACTTATACTGCTAATGTATATTATATAAATTTTAATATATAACTTGACATGGTATTTTAATTGAAAAGCATAATGTGTTCACATTATGTACAATTTGGCCGAGATTTAAATTAATTTAAGAAGCAGCTGAACTTTATTGTATTAAAGAGTATAGAACAAATTATCTTTGCCACAAAATCAAGTTGTATTGGATTTTTACTGGAGCTAAATGCGCAAATAAAATTTAAAACATTAACAGTTTTCATTTATTATCAGTCAGACACAGATGGGTCTTCGTCTTTCATCCTATATATTCTAACCAAGCATATATCATAAATTATAATATTGCACTATTATTAAATATTTATTATAACGTTCTCAATCAATTAAAAATCTCCCAATTATAGTTTACTGACAACAATTAGTTCCATTTAATACATTTTACATAATAATGCTTTTATGTTACAGATGTGCACAAATCATGCCATGCTGCTACTATTGGTCAGAACTTAGAAGACATGTTCCACTGTGACAGATTCCCAAAGTCTGAAGATCCAAATGTTTGTGTTTCTGCTAAACAAGGTGATGCCATTTTCTGAAAATTTTAGCGAATGTATTTATGCATAAACTTGTAAATAGAAATACTAAATCATTTAGTGTAAAATAGTCATTTTCCTTGTGATGTGCTTAGAAAGTCTACTAGTGCAAAACTAGATATAATCAGTAGGGTGGCCCAAAAAACAACATTTTGGAAATTACATATGGAATAGTAATATAAAGTTGATATGACAAGTAAAGGTACGTGTACTGAAATTTGAGTGAATTCTGACATGATTAACAGTTGCCCCCAAATATCAGAAAAGTAACATTATTGGTGATTTTTACTACATTTTGGAAAAAAAACTCATAAACACTGATTTTCCATCATTTAGAATAGGAAGATAGCTTGAGAAGAGCTTATTTTGTTATCTGTGCCGGAAAATCAGACAGTTACGACAATGTTTACGGTTGCCCTCACCTCTTCAAATTGTTCAAATTTAGGCACCGCTGGAGACTGTACGCAGTGTAGTGCTCAACACTTATGGAGGTCTGGTGCTCAATGATGAACATAATAAGGAAATTTACATACATGGAATGGAGCAAAAACATTAGTAATTGATTGATTAATAAACCAACATTTCAATATTTGGAACACTTGGTGACTCAAAAAAGTTGATTAAGCGAATTGCATGGGTTATTATTATCCAATTACTGAAATCCGAGTAAATTCGAAATTTTTGCAATACGAAAATATAAATAAATGCTTTTATAAAATGAAATAAATACAATTTTCAAAGTTATTTTGAGAATTAAATTACTTCTATCTTATCACAATAACTGCATGATTGCTCTAGAAGCCAAATTTTCAGAGATATATTGTAATATTAATATATTTCAACTCAAAAGTATCAAATATTAATCTGCAATTTTGCAAGTTGTGTTTTTTCATAAAGTGTCAACTAGTTTTACCTATTTCACAGAAAAAAAAATCGAATATTTCAAAATTAATGGGAAAATATCATTTTGTACAAAATTTCAAATGTTTTGGGGCAACTCAAAAATATCCAGAAATGACCTGGAAATTGGCATGCAATGTTCTTTTATAACGTATCAACTTATTATAACTATTCCATATGAGGATTCTGAAGTTTGCCCGAAACTCCTATTTTTTGGCCCACTCTAATAATCAGCTTTATAGAATTTAGTTATCAAAACTAACATGTTTAGTGTTAACATCTAAATTTCTTGATGTTTTTAATATTGTATTTTATACATTATTTAGACACTTCAGTAATATTAATCAATCTGCATGAAAACTGCAATAATATTTAGTTCATATATTTCTTCATTTACATATTCTGTTTTACTAATTAATCAATTTTGTCTATGATTTTTTTCCGAAATTTCTCTGAAACCCATGCACAGTTTCTGAGAGATTTACATATAGTATCTACTTATTTTATACATTTTACTAATAAAAAAATTTCTTACATTAACCCTTCGATCTCATGTAACCGTAAAACTACTGAATTTTTTGTACATTTTTTGGGATCAAATAAGATATAATCAATGAGCACAATACTGCAGGTGTACATTTATATTCACTTGGTTTCATCTGATAAAATAACGATGAAAAATTTGCCCCACACCAAGAGATGTTCAGTAATACGCTCACTTATTTTACTAACATTTCACATAATGATTGGATCACCTGAGATTTTAATGTATATTGAATCCAACAGCAAATGGAAATCATCTACCTACGCTTCCTGTAACTTCAGGTAACGACGGTAGTAAAACATTCTCTGACTTAGAAACAATTCCTGATGAAATCATCAAACCCTCTGTTGATGTAAGTGAATTGGAAATTTGCACATTGGATATGTTCATGTGCGCCGACGGCTCTAACTGCTTACCAAGCAGTCAAGTTTGCGACGGTCTACAAAACTGTGATGATAATTCTGACGAACTTAATTGCACTAGTAAAGTTCAATCGAATGGTAAGAAAATCATTGAAGTTAAAAAATCTCCTTTATAGTATAACAGTTTTTATATAGAAACATATTCAAATCATAGACAATATTTTGTCTTCTATGCAACCTTCACTAACAATTCATTGGGAAAGGTTATTTATATTCTTAACTGCATGATTTTTGTACAGTGTGTTTTTATTTTATTATCGAAGTAAATTTGACTTAATAGTAAATATTCACTTTTTACAACAGAGTGTGAAAATGAAAATGACTTCAGGTGTGCAACAACTGACATTTGTATACCACAAACGTGGGTATGTGACGGTGCTGACGACTGTAAAGACGAAAGTGACGAACAAAATTGTCAAAACAACATGACAAATGAATTTGATTCTGATCCCGTATATGAACCTGCTGAAAATGTTGACGAGATAACTCCAGATATGCCAACAGCACCTATCTTCAAAGGCAACGATATCACGTTGAACGATCCTAGTTTGTCCGGTCCGACTGTTACTGTTGAAGAAGCTATGGAAGAAATGGTCTCGTCTAATTTAGAAAATATTTATAATACCGACAGTCTGTTTGATCCGTCGAATAACGTAAGAAGAAATTTTGATACTAAGGAAATAGAAATAGGTGAAGAAGGTATTCGAAGACCTCTGTTTCCTCTAAGTGAAGATGATGATCATCTAAATTCTGATGTACAATTAGAGAATGGTAAACTAAACAATTCTCCTGTACCTGACCTTGAGTATCCAGCAAAAAATACTTTTTCAATTGACTCATCTTCATCAGTAAATCAAAATAATCCAATAATTGCCGAAGATATTGAAAGAAGTTTTCCTAGATCACCGTCTCAAAGAATACGTAATCGCTTAAGAGGTTCAATAAGGAGAAGCCAAACCAACAAGAGCAATCCAGTATCATTAGAAAATGAAGATTCTATTAATGACGACACAAGAAACCGTCCAACAAGACCACCATCGAGACTTAATAACTTTCAGTCAAGATTCAAAGAATGGCAAGCAAAGAGAAGACCAACTATTCCTTCTGAATTGAAGAGTATTATTCCACCAGAAATTACCACTCCTAGTCCAACCGCAGGTAACAAACCGAAATCTCGTCCATTCAATTTAATAAGAAGACGACCTCAATCAGTGAGAGAAGTGAAAGTAACTACAGAACAAAGTTCATTGGCGATCAACGAAAACTATAATGACAGGGAAGAATACGATATTGAAACTAATCAGGGAGATAGTCTGGATGAAACAGAAACACGTAATCCTGGTTTAGATGAAAAATATCAATATGATAGACAATCGAATTCTGTAACTGAAGAAACGAGAACTAGATTCAAGGAAAGAAATTCAAATCTACCAAATAGACTTAATAGACTCAGGAGTAGATTACAACCATCAAGGAAGGAACCAACTAAAATTGATATTAATCCCAAAACTCACGTAAATGAAGATTATTCGTTTGCTGAATCTAATAACATGAAAGAAAAACAAGAATTTGAAACAAATGCTCCTCGATCTAATATCAATAATAATATTCCGATTACAGAACCTCGTTTGCCTGATATTAGCAATCAAAAAAGATATGAAGATGAAATCCCAAACGACAGTTTTATGCAGAAAGAAGAAGTAGACACTATACCTGCTCCTGACAATAACCCATCAATTAAATATAAAGAAGACTATGATTATCCAATTCCAGCTGATAATTACCCATCGAATCTCGAAAATGATCGCCTGGGATCAGAGAATTATCTATTCACTCCACAGAAAAATAATCAACAAGCTTCAAAAGATTATCCATACTCTTCACAGAAAAATAATCAACAAGTCTCAAATGATTATCTATACACTCAACAGGATAATAATCAGAAAAATTCAGAGGATTATCCATACACTCCACAGATAAATAATCAACAAGATTCAGAGGATTATCAATACACTCCACAGATAAATAATCAACAAGATTCAGAGGATTATCAATACACTCCACAGATAAATAATCAACAAGTCTCAGATGATTATCAATACACTCCACAGATAAATAATCAACAAGATTCAGAGGATTATCAATACACACCACAAAAAAATAGAGAATCATCATTTATAGAATATCCTACTCAAAACGAGGGACCTAATAGAGAACCAGATGATAAACTATATGACAGTGAATACAAGGAAAATATGAAATACGTTCCACAATACGATAGCGATGCAAATTTTTATGATGATTACCCATCAATCGTTGCAGAAAGAGAAGGTTCTCAAAGTAATGATGATAACCAATCAAATAGGCAATATACTGCATCGTATGATTATTACGATACCGACTATCCCGCCAGTGATAACTATGACCGAAATGAAAATGTGAGAGACACTGAAATGAATTCTCATAAAGAACGAACTTACCCTGAACAACCTGGATATCAATCTCAAGCCAGCGCCAAGTTAGATGTTCCAAATAATTTCATGGTAAACTTCCCACCTCCAAGATCGGAGTCACAAGGTGTTGATTTCAATAAACCAAAATACCAGAGTTCTAGTAGATTTCAACAGCGTAGTAATGTTTCACCTTTAAATGATGATGTTTATGATTTTCCTCACATAGAAGAGAGAGATAGAGATAATTACTATAATTACGAGAAGCAACCGACAAATTTTAACTATGACCGACAGCCATACAGTAGGAGGACCTGAATATTCAACTCATGACTTCTCATGTAACTATGATTTCGTTGAAATATTATTCGTCTGTTGATATAATATTAGTGTGTATTAATGGATATAAGTTTATTAACAGCACTTTTTTATTATTATATTAAAATATCTTCAATTTCATTTCAGAGCCTACTCCATCAACAACAGCCGAATTAATTTCAACTACGAAAAGAATTAAAAAATTGACTTCAAAACTCGGGAAAATTTTAACTTCGTCCACTACAGAAAAACCTCCCAGTAAAATTTTACCTTCATCTACTACAGAAAAACCTCTCGAAACATTGGTAACAAGAGCTCCTTTAGATTTCCATGAAACAACAATGATGAGCTTAGCCGATCGACTAAGACTTTCACTGGCGAATCGTGAGAAAATTAGTAAGCCGAGTATTAAACGAAATCAACAAGATAGAAAGAAAAATGAACCTTCAAAATTACAATCAAGAATAGACCGAATTGAGCCAGCAGAAAAACTGGTTGATGCTCCATCTTCTCCTCAAAATAGACCATTTAGATTCAACACCAATAAAAAGTTCTCTGACCCTATTATCGAACCCAAGACTCAACAAAAGCCATCAACACCAAGACACATACCGTTGGATCGTCCTAATTTGTCTGTACACTCTGATAATCATCAAGATGGTTTGAAATCACATTTTTCACCTGCTGAAACAGCACAAATTTCAACATTTGTTCATAATGATGATCACAACTCAGAAATTTTTGTTCATGATTCCCGTGAATTAGCGAGTAGTAGCACAAGAGAAAGTTCTGGGCCTTTATCTTTAGCAGAGCGTTTAGCCATGAGGCAAAACTCGAAACCTGCTGGGAGACCAAAAATATCACCCAGAAAGGTATCCAATAAGAAAAGAACAAGTGACCGGGAAATGAAAATCAAAGAACCATCCAGACGTGGAAATCAGCAACCTAAATCTCTTTCATCTCGAGTTAGGCATAGAAATATCAACAGAAGTGATAAACCGCAGCTGGATGGACGTATTCAAGTTCGTAATATACACGATATACCTAGATTAAGATTACTTGGGCCATCGTTATCAGTGGGGAGCTCAAATAATAAGCTAAAGCAGCGGCGACTGAAATCAACTACCGCTAAACCTGAAATTGAATCAACAACTGCTAACCCAACTACTTCTACAACAACTACAACAACAATCGAAGAATTTTCTGTACGATCAATAAATCATGCACCTTCAACAAGTTCGGAAGCTTCACCATTTATTTTTACAACTACTGCCCCTTCTACAACTGTATCGAATGAGGAAATTAATTGTCCTGAATTGCAGTGTCTAGACGGCAAATGTATTTCCATAGCTCAGCTGAATAATGGTATTCAAGATTGTTCTGACGGTAGTGATGAACACGATTTTGGGGAATTAATGACTTAAAGTATTTTGCAAAGATTCATTTTAATTGATTTTAATCATCTTTTGTTTATATAATTTGTACAAATGAATAGGAATGAATAATCCCAAATATTGTGACATCGTGTAAAAACAGAGTTCCTGCATTTTAAACTTTTACTCTGAAGTTCAGAATTTCTTTTTCATTGATTCATAAAATGATTTGATTCATAAATAGTGTATACTCTTGTGTAAATATTATCTAAGTATAGTCAGATTGAAATCTTAATCTTGTATATATAAAATATATGAATATCAGTCTTCAAACTTTGAAGTGAGTTCAATTGAATACTATATTAGACATATAAAATTTTGAATTTCAAATTTTCTCCAAGATATTTACGAATTTCTTGGTACATCATTCACTATATTCTTATATTTACTTGTGAATTAAATTTTTTTGACATTACAAGTTTACTGTTGTATTTCCGTCTCTACTGAATAGTTTTTATGTTTTAGTTTTTGCCTGTGAGTTTAATTTTAAGTGTTATTTGTATGTGAGAGGGAAATGCCTAGTTTGTCATCTTCCATTCGTAAGGGTTATTATACTGACTGCAAAAAGACAACTTTGTACAGAGTCTTTAAGCATTTTCTTTATGAAATTACTTGAAATAATTATACCTTACAAATAAAGCTGTGCGGTGAATATAATTACAATAGATTATTATATCTCAATAAGTAAAATAAATTCATTTCAACTTGGGTGTTTATTTTCGGCTTGTATTTGATGACAAGGGAGAGAGCCTCTAAATTAGTAGGCCTAAATTAGTAGTACAGAAAATGATCGTCATATTCAATATCCTGACTTTGATTATATAGTAAAACTCCTCTATAATGAGGAGTACGTGTGAATGCAGAGTAATTAGCCTGTAGGGTGAACAAATTTTATTTTGTCTGCCACAACTTGGCAATTAGTTTTGTAAAACTGATAGCCATTCATGGTAAACTAAAAACATTTTGTTCACTTTCCTCACTCAGAACTTTACCTTCACTATACAGGATTTGATTATAGAGGAGTTCTACTAAACTCTTAGATTTAGAAAAGTTATTGAAAACCGTGTTAGATGTCGATACTTTGAAAGCACATCAATGAAGTACATTTTCAATTTATTTTCTTTTATATAATATAAACTTACTATGTATATGTTTTGCTCTAGAGAAAAAGATATAAAGTAATTTCATTGAGTATCCAAATCTTTGTCATTTCATCTAAAATGGTATTATTAAATATAAAATAGATATCACTCACAGTAATTAATCATGGTAACATTTTCATATCATTTAGCTGCATAATTCTCTTAATAATTTACATATTATGTATATGAATATACATTCAAACGATATATTTTGTTTTAGTTATTCAAAAATAGGTGGCCGGAAATTTCGTCTTCAAATTTTGGTCTCAGAATTATAAATGACCTCTCAATATAAATGACCGTTATGTAGTTTGCTGTATCCGCTAGTTAGTCGTACTGCACACTTCATGATTGTTTAAGACCTTGCAGGGGTTCATAAGTTTCATAAGTTTTGCTTATACTTGAGACAGAATATTCCGTAGAACTTCAAAAACTGAAAAAAAGTGTATATCCCAAACTATACAGGAATACACAATAATAATACTTTACAAATTTATACATTTATAGTGTTCGTACGTACACTCAGCCGTACAGGATATTGGATGTGAATAAAGTAAGAAGAAGAAATTAGACATGTTTGTTCTAGAATCTAGACTAAAGTTTGTTCAATTAATCTGAACACAACCATGCAAGAATTCCACCAACAAATAACACCAACTTTATAAATCAGTATGTCATTTTTTAGAGTGCTGTATAACAGGTTCTATTGATATTTGATCTTGCATAGTAATTGCGATAGGTTCCATATATTCATTACACAATATATATGGAGGATTTTGAAAGTTAAATTTCAGCATCAGTTAATCGGTATACAACTTTATTATAATTGAGGAGAAGTTTACTGAGTACAATAATTAATCTGTATACCGCCAAGAAATTGGTTATCTTGATCATGATACAGACTTCATGACATAAATGTACAGAATAAATAAAATAAGGATAAATTATCAACGGCAAATGAAATTCGTTCTAAAAAGTAGTTATTCATCAAGATGCTGAGATTATGTTACTTTGAAGTAAGAGAAATGTATTCTTCATCAATGCTATATACTTCAAGTCTCTCACTTCTTTTTCATGATTGAGTCAAAATTTTAATTTAGAATAATATGCATTTCTTTATTAATAATTGTTATATGCAATTATTCATCTCAAATTGGAAAATTGAAACCAGCAATAAATAGACGAGAAGAACTTTTTATAAATACCAGAACGTTATAATTCTGTTCTTCTAATAAGAACATTTGTAGTTAATTGTTTCCAAATGAAGCAACGGACAATCCAATCTAAAGTTTAAATTAATCTTACTCGAGTCTTGAGATTCAGTTGAGAGATTTGCATGAAAAAGTCTTGGATTTCGGCTGAACAGTTAATGAATACGATTTGCAATTACGATAATGGAATAAGAGATGGGGAAATAATTAATCACTTTTATGGTACTACTAATGACTGCATTTCCAAACGATGAAAGTCAAGGTATAAAGCTATATTTTTCTGAAAAAAAAATCGTTGGTGCATATTCACTGAGAAAAAATTGCGAGTCAACCTGCACTCTATGCTTGAGTCAAGGCTGGAAAACTTCAATGTTGGAGTCTTTTTTAATGGTTGACTCTACCTGAGTCAATCGGACTATGAATTAGGCGTCAATATGACTCTTGTTTTTGAGTAAAATACTAGGATGAGTCAAATTGACTCACATTCTTGAGCCGGTTTTGGGACAAACTGAAAACTCAAATTTGGAGTCAATTTGACTCGTATTTTTTTCTCAGTGTAAATAATTTTATTTATTACTTTTCCATTTGACTTCATTAGTTATAATTACTTTGTTAAACAAAATATTTCCAAAATTCAAATGTCACCTAATGGTATATAAAATTAAGCAATTCGATTGGGCAAGAAGAGATGATATTAAAATAAGTTAGTGTTTAGAATACCTAATAAAAAATAATTTAATAACTCCCTTTCTGGCATATCTAGTACGTTGTATAACTGTTTTTTTTTCATATCTCATCTATTTTCTATAAGTTTATTAGAAAATATAAGTTTATTGGAATTCATAGACACCAGTCCCAATATAATTTACAGCATTATCTAGTTTACAGTCCTATATTATCATAGCAAGTATACGATCGGCAAATCAATATGAAACAATTTAGTTTCACCATAACCGAAATATGTGTTCTGATTAGAGTTATTTTCTTCTTCTTCAAACATTTTCGATAGCATTTCTTGCCTCGTAATTAACTCCTCGAGCAGAATTACGACTTGATCATCTACAATCTCCACCACTTTATGGGCAATCAAGCTAAATTGGGAGTTCCATCGTTGGGAGACATGAAATATTCAAGTCACGTTAAATCACTGAAGAGAAAGAGAATTTTAGTCTCACTGAATTATCAGCAATAGATATTTAATTAAAATATCCACATCAGTATTTACTACATCTTTTTTGTTTCTCGAAACTTGTTTTGGAACAAACAAACTAACTAACTTGTTTTTATCAGTAAAAACAAACTAACAGCATTGCATTCTGATTCAAAGAATGTTGTTCAGTTTATTGATAGACTGTTCGATCTGCAACTACAATCTTGCCATGCGAATAATTTTAAAAAGCTCCCCAGATGAAGGCTCACTAAAGAGGTTCATTCCCCATTCAATGGTCCTGTCAGTCCCACTAATTAGCTCCTGGGGACACATTGCTCAGTCGGCTCTCAAAGTCATTCAGGAGATTTTCACAAATTCGTTTTATTGGAGCAATCAGCGACAATTGCGCTGATTAGGCAGATTGTTCAGGCTAAGTAATTAACAGATTGGCTCTGACTAGTAAAGCATATCAGAAGATTTACACAAATCTCCTTTCTATATTCACCTGGGATATTGGATTCCTTGATCTGATTACTGTGAAGCATTAAAGACTAATTTAATGAATCTGGATTTATAAAAACAATGCTATTCTCAGCTGCAAAAAATAAAAAAGAATGTGTTATACATCAAATACCCTAATAAAAACATCATATTCGTTCACTTCAATAACTGCATTTTCCAGAATATTTCAATTTCATTACATAATAAATAATGAATGTTAATACATTCATTGGAATCGTGATTTATCAAACAACAATTTTAATATCAGATTTGTGTGCATTTAAATCACACGCTTGAAAAAAAAAGACTACAGAAACCAGGAGAGACATGTAAAGCAATTCAATCACTCAATGAATCTGTAATTAGATGCAATATGTCATCAAAGTGAAATTGGCAGAAAAATATAGCATATAATTATTTCCTATTTGCTGTATTGTGTTCAAAATCAAATAAACTCATTTTTTGGAAGTAGAAGTTCATTTCCTTGGATAATTGAGCATGGGTATAATATTCCGGTTCTAGGTAAATTGCTTGGAAAAAATTGCTCGCAAGACAATAATTGCTCGAAAACAATTGCTCGAAAAACAATTGCTCGAATGAACAGTTGCTCGAAAGAACAATTGATCGAAAGAAAATTGTTTGAAAAAAAAATTGCTCGAACGAACAATTGCTCGAATGAACAATTGCTCGAATTATCAAATTGCTCGAATGAGCAAAATTGCTCGAAAAAATTATAAAAACAGTTTTCGATTTTATAAAAGTCAGTTATTCATGAAGTGGAGCTGCACCTAACAATCCTTGTTTCTTTTCAGTAATTGATCATTAGTTATTCTATAAATGATTTTAATTATTTATTATTCATTCTGCATAATCTTCTTTTAGACCGATTGTGTCATATCGTATGTAACATGTGAATTGGAATCATGTTGTGAATCACTACTATTCATGTTTTTTTATTATAAAACCTGAATATTTATTTATTACTAGCCTATCTGTATGTGGTACCTCAATAGGTGAAATAACTCAAAGTTATGGCAGAGGTTTAATGAATCTACAAATAATTTCGGGTTTTATGATAAAAAAGACATGAATAGTAGTGATTCACAACATGATTCCAATTCACATGTTACATACGAGATGACACAAACGGTCTAAAAAAAGATTATGCAGAATGAGTAATAATTAAAATCATTTATAGAATGATCAATGATCAATTATTAAAAAGAAACAAGGATTGTTAGGTGCAGCTCCACTTCATGAATAACTGACTTTTATAAAATCAAAAACTGTGATATATTATAATTCGAGTAATTTTGTTCATTCGAGCAATTTGATAATTCGAGCAATTGTTCATTCGAGCAATTATTGTTCTTTCGAGCAATTGTTCATTCGAGCAATTGTTTTTCGATCAATTTACCGGCTACCTAATATTCCTAATTGATATTAAATTAAAAATACAAGTTTACGATAATGAAATAAGTGTAAAAGCACTTTAAATATTATAGCACAATTACACAAGTTATTACAATTGCATTTAATGATGAAATAATTGAAATCTAAATTCTAAATTATTATACTATATAAATGCTTCAGTGTTATATCTCACGAATAAATATATAGTCATACAAATTATATTAATGATTTTTTCTCACTCGAGATATTTTATTCATGCAGGAGCTTCCAATAAATCTTGTGCCACCAACGCTTTTAGGACACAAGGCAATATGCACAATTTATTCGCCATCTCATTGCTGGTGATACATCAAGCAAGCGTACATAAATACTTGTCCTTCTTGATGGTGAGACACTAATGGCATTAGATTCTGCGTTATTATGTGTTCTGCTTAGACTAATAACATGAAACAATTTCATGAATTAGGTATGTGATAATCCTTGCATGATTAACATGAATATATAATTATCTTGATGAACTCATGATTGGTTAAAAGCCTACCAAAGTTACTCAAATTATAACGAGTTTCAATATATAATATAGTTTTCCTGCTATTCAAAAAGAATTCAATTTGGGAATTATTGTTCACTAATCATTTATGAGAATTTAAAATATAGCACAGGTTGAATCTAAAGGTTCTAGGTCCTTTCGTCAAACACCACTTAGGGTATTCAAATGTTCTGACAGAGAAAAGAGTCACTGTGATGATGTACTATCAGAGAAAAGAGTCACTGTGATGATGTACTATCAGAGAAAAGAGTCACTGTGATGATGTTCTATCAGAGAAAAGAATCACTGTGATGATGTACTATCAGAGAAAAGAGTCACTGTGATGATGTACTATCAGAGAAAAGAGTCACTGTGATGATGTACTATCAGAGAAAAGAGTCACTGTGATGATGTACTATCAGAGAAAAGAGTCACTGTGATGATGTACTATCAGAGAAAAGAATCACTGTGATGATGTACTATCAGAGAAAAGAGTCACTGTGTTGAATCACTTTGGTGCATTAATGAATCACTTCATAATATACTATAGTTATTAAATTGAACCATTTCTGTTCTTTCATTAAAAAGACAAGAGACGTTTTTATTGAATGATATTTAACCAAAGAAAATGAGGATATTTTAAGAATATCATGAAGACCTTTCCAGTTTTTTCTTTATTTCAACTACAAGCTTCAATATATTACATGAGCTGCAACTATTACTTTAAAAGGTGGTTCCCACCATTACTTTTCAGATCTAAATTATGAACATTGAAGATGTCGTCAGAACAAAATATTCATCGGTTTGTAGAGACTTTGAGTGAAATTGGTGATAATCCATTTTTTCTATCCGGTTCACTCAACTAAAATATTGATTTTCACGTACCTTGAGAGCCTATTTAACTCTGTATATTTTATACATTTATAGTCTTCTCATTCAGGTTAATTGTCGTTTTACTTATTTATAATGTTTTGATTATTTCCTAGAGAACTATCATTTTAAAATAGTTTTGCAATGGATATTCTTTTGTTAGTACTCTAGTTTGCTGATGATACATCAAAGCCTGAATATATCTTGACAATAATAAGAACTTTGATAGCGCTGAAAATAATAGGTAATTTTATTTTATCTTGTGTCTCAAACACTTTTCTCCATGGGCCCTCAGGGGATCTATCCTGAAGCTCTCTGTGGTGAATGGAAGAGAAGAGGGGTAGCGTCTCTTGGGCCCCGAACTGTTATAATTTGGATTATGGATTGCTATTTTTTTTATACCATACTTATCATTTTTTTGACGGTACTCACAGTTTTTGAGGATAGCGCTAGTGTTATGCTCTTCAACATCGAAGTCTTAAATTTTTGTGTTCGGTAGGCTCGTTGGTTTCATTTACTATCACTTCTCCATTTTCCTCTGCCATCCTTGAGTGGAGCCAGCGGTGATTGTATCCCTTTTTTGTCACATTCCTTGGTAAGTGACTGCATTCACGGAGTAGCTTTTCTGCATCAATGAGCATTGTCACCTACTGTGGTGAGTGATTTTGTTCATTGAGCCACTTTCCTTTCTGACTACTACTTCCAGTCCCTTGTATTTAATTTCCTTTTGACGTAAGAGATATGGCCTTTGGTTCCGAAGCAGACGTTAAACACCTACTAAATTAAATTTACACCATGAAATGGAAGTGATACGAATACAAAATTTGCTAAAATTAGGTAATCAACTCTTCATCATTTTATTTATTGTTGGTCGTTTAGATGTCTAAACTCTTATAATACTGTTAATGAAACTTTATATCTTCCAATTACGTCTGCAGTCAATCTAAATTCAGTGAAAATTGATTCATTCATATAATTAGCAACCAAATAATCTGGATAGTGAAGAAATTTCTTGAATGCTCAAAATAAAAAAAAATAATTGTACCGACGGTTTTCTTTTATAATCAAAATTGAACATTTTATCAAACAAAATCTCTGTATTTCGACCTGTTAGGATTGAGAAGTCTCCATTGTTTAACAGTCACGTATTAGAATTTGTTCTATACCAAGGGATTCCAAAATTCAATGCATTGTGAATTGACAGCAGAAGCGAGCTGCATTGATATCTGAAATAGGTCCAGAGCATTAATATGTAATTACAATTATAACTCTCCTGCTTTTCTTTTATTGATTATTGATAGATATCCAATATCCATGTTCTGAAGGTATAAGTCCGTTGCTCGAAATTAATATTTGTCAAAAGTGGTCGATAAATTAGTGACTCCAAATAAATAAACATTTCAAAGAATAGATATATTATATACAATTAACTAAAAGAAAATATTGAATCCATTTAATTATAATTATTTACTATAGCAAAGCATTATCTTCATTTCATCTACAATTACCTACTTTTGTACTATGATACAGAAGAGTAGGATGATTCTACCTGATTAACAAAAAGTACAATAAATTCTCTCATATAAATCTGTTTCTGACAACACCAGTTAATTGGTGTGTCTGTTGGTTTGCCAAATGTACACTCATCCATTTATCTGTACAGCTTTATTATCATTTCAAGGTAAATATATTAGTTCAGATTATAGGAAAGTCCACCGACCTCAATTCTACGCTGGAAAATATTCGTACTCACCTCATTTTGGCTTCACCGCAATACAATTCACCTCAACTCAAATCACCATGCGGTGAATTTTGATTTAAGTGAAGTGTGTTGATATTTCTTTGAATAAAGGTTAAGAAAATTTTCGTCCACTGTATGCATACATTTTTATTGATTGGGAATGTATTCAAATACTTTGTACATTACGTATTAAACATTCCTCATATATTCAGTTTATGACTATCTGAGTATATGTGGTATATACTAAAATGATTATAAAGATTTGTAATTCTTCCAAATTCAAAAAAGGGGATTCATTTAGAACTCTTAAATGAAACAGTTAGTTTCCATAAACTCATGATTAACGTGCAGATGAGACTTCTTTTAAACAATATTTATGGTTACTTTAATCTGAGCTGTAACTCAGCACTCAACTAGTGTAAAATATATACTGAGTTCCAATTTATTAACTCAGTAAAGCCCCGTACACATTAGGCATTAAAAATTGCTTAATGCTGCACATCAGCCACATGGCTAGGCATTGAAAATTGCTTAATGCTGCACATCAGCCACATGGCTAGGCATTGAAAATTGCTTAATGCTGCACATCAGCCACATGGCTATGCATTAAAAAGTGTACAATGTCCATAATTGTGTAGATCTTGCTACACCTCCAATTCCAGCAGCTTTTCTGACAGATAAACATTTTTGCAATTCATCGAATGTTTAACAAATACCTTCTTTTTTACCGTCCCTATAAGTTTTCCTTTTATAAATAAAAGTCATGTTTACGATCGTCAATTTGTAAAATAAAGACGCTAATATATTGAAATTTGAAACTGATTGTATAAACAAATGCTATTTCAATTTAAGTAATTAACTTCAAGTTCTGATTATCCTTTTTAATAAGAATTACTTCAATAAATTTTAATGGTGTACTAAATCGGATACAGAGGGAAGGTTCGGACACCGTTCGAATCAACCTCAACAGAAGTGTCCGATTCATACCAAATGACACTTCAAAATTGAACACATCACCATATGTTAATTTCACTCGTATTATTTCTTTGACACACCAAAGATAACATAAAATATCAATATAATTCATACATTGAGAATGAGAATCAGTTTCGTATTCATATAGTCCACACACGATCTAATCGAATCACGAAAAATTACATCAATATTGAAGAAAACAGTAAATTACAACTCATAGGCGAAATACTACATCTCCACACTGGATCTTTTAAATAGCTGACGGGTAACACGTCGCACACATTCAGTTGCAATAAGCACTAGTTCCAACAATTATATATATGTTTAAACGAGTTGTCCAAATTATCCCTATGTCCAAATGCTCCCGGTATTCCCCTAGTCTAGGAATCTAAGCTCTTCATCGAAAGTGAAGAAAATATACAATCCATATATATTGAATCAATCAACCGGTTACAACTTGGGAGTGGTCAACTGATCTCAAAGGCCTCAGCTAGCAACAAGAATTCTACTAGTTATTTGTACATAATTACTGTGCTAAACTATAGAAACAGTGTTCAATTCTATTACCTTCAAAAATAGCTAAATTTGATATTTAGATGAGATCCCACCCATCGGGTTTCAAAGCTTTCAGGTAGCTAGTAATTTCTATTTTTATTATTTGTAATTCACAAACCCTTTTATATAATCATAAATAATATTTTTGATTCTATTTTGTGTTAATTATAATAACTCATTATTGTATTTTCTGATTCTTTTTCAAATGTTTCGTATTCTAAGTAGAATTTATATATTTTATAGACAAATAAACAAGATACTAAATTTGATAGAGCATGGATGTTCCAGACCTCGATTGATCATATCAATGTTGCTATTCAAAATGCTGAAATGGCTACATTTGTAAACACATAACTTTCGTAAGCATACTTGGTACGTTGAAAGTTTAGGATATAATAAAACAATATTGAAAGACAAGCCAATTCAGAGAGGGTTCAAGTATAAGTGTAGAATTTATGCCAAATCAGAGCATTTGTTTGAATTGGATACATATATGCTGGACAGTTAAAATTATGGAACGACGTAACTACAATAATCTAATAAAATAATTATCGGGGAAGGATCAGTACTCGCATATATGTATAATCGAACGAAAATATAATGACAAATATCTTTTGATAATTAACTAACCTACTGATTTAACTCACCTTATATTAGTAGCAGTTCATTATGAGTCAGCTCTATTCGTCTTGTACTAATATATTTACCTTGAAATACTAATAAAGATTGATGGATGGGTGTACCTTTGCCTAACTAACAGACACACCAAATTACTGGTGGTGTCAGGAACAGATTTATATTAGATAAATTGTTGTCCCTTTTCGTATTCAGGTAGAATCATCCCCCTTGTCTTCATCCCAACGAAGATAATTCTTCGTTTTATTTAATAATTATAATTAAGTGAATTCAATATTATCTTTTAGCTAATTTGATCTCAAATTTATTCTTTGAAATGCATATTTATTTGGACAGACTAATTTATAATTGAAAGCTTTTGACTTATATTCGAACAACGGACTTCTACGTTCAATATAGGGAGATCCATCTGCAATCAATTTAAGCAAAGCTGGATAGATTACAATTATTATTCATGATTGAAATTACATATTAAAGCACTCGATCTCCTTCAGAAATCAATGCAGCTCGCTTCTACTCTTAATTCACTACGCATGAAAATTTGGATTCTCAAGATACTGCTTGATATTGAACCAATTTGAAGACGTGAATATCAAACAATCGAAATTTCTCAATCCAAAGAGTTCAAAATACGGTACACGGAAAACTGCCAGGCGGAAAACTGCCGGGCGGGAAACTGCCGAAGCGGAAAACTGCCAGGTGGAAAACTGCCAGGCGGAAAACTGCTGGTCACTTATTGGCAATTTAATCAGTTTAGTCAATAATGACATTTAATTTATAAAAAAGCCATTTGCCTTTCGTTAACGAGTTAAAGGGATAATTATTTTTACAAAATAAAAATAATAGTTAAATCTAAACAAATTGATAAGAAAAATATATAAAATGCATAATTAGATAACCATTTCAGAAATTAATCAATTACAATATAGAAATAGAAAATATAACCTTTCTTGGAAAATACTAAGAGAAGAAACAAAGGAATAATTGTATTAGGGACAGAGTACAATTTCATTGTTTACACAACGCGTCTTTACATTATGAGTTCATAACGGGTTTAGTGTCTAATTATTTCGTTTTGTGTTTATTATTTGAGATTTGAACAAGTCTTCAACCCTTCAAACAATTCCCTATTGCATATACATATTTATCATGAGGTTTAATGGTTTTAATGTGGCAATGGAGTATGAATAGGTGTTATCCACATTGAACCAATCTAACCATCATAAAAACACATAATTAACATGTAGTTATGCCATTTTAAAACCATATCATAAAATAACATATCAAGTAGAGATTGTGTACACCACATCATATCCACATGTAAATTACCATACTTATAACAGGTGTTTACCAAGTGTTAATTACCACATTCATAGCAACATGTTAAATACCATACTTATAACATATGGTAACCACATATAATTTACCATATTACCACGTAAAACAACATGTAATAAATATATATGGTATACAATTCCAAAAATATGCATCGTATACACATGATTTAAATGTGTAAGTGCCACATGGTATACACATGGAATTGTTTGTAGGGAAGCTTAATATTCACTTGTACCCACAATAAAACAAGTTTCATCGAGGTTTGTGAAATATTTAGAATTTGCAACCGAACATCATTGATTATTGAGCTGCTATTACTTACCTAATTCTCTGACAATTTCACTCGATCGAATTGATTGCATATTAATTAATAATACTTTTTATGTAAAAATGAAAATTATTAAAATGAATGGGTTGTATTAATTACATGGAGAATAAAAATGGAAATGTAATAACTATTTAACATACATATAAGTTGATTTAACATTCACTTAATTTATTGTATAATCTAAAATTATATTATTGTGAAAATATCTAATTATCTAGTAATCACAAATCAGTACACAGGGTTTAACGTTTGCTACAGAACCAATGGCTGTATTGCTGACGTCAATAGGAAATTAAAAACAAGAGACTTTAAACGTAACTGAACGTGTTTTTAAAATTTATGTAACTTTGAAAATAATTAAAAATAGCAGTTATAAAATCTTCACGTGTACTGAAGTTTGGTTTACTGAGTGTCTAATAAAGTAGATTTGTTGAAATATTATTTTTCTTTAAATATCATTTAAGTATTCCAATATCTATGTAGTTATTACTGTAAAAATGAATGTCCTCTTAACCTCTTAAAGAAGGATAAACGCTGTTTTTTCTATATTAAAATGTGTTTATAACTGAAGAATATTTCAGAAAGTCAAAAAATGTACATATATTGCCAATAAGTGACAAGCAGTTTTCCGTCTGGCAGTTTTCCGCTTGGCAGTTTTCCGCTTCGGCAGTTTTCCGGACACCCAAAATACAGAGATTTTTGTTGATAGAATAATCAACTTTGTTTTGGAAAGTGAAATCCTCATTTTGTGCTTTATTTTATATTTTACCCCGTTCTTCTATGCACATTATTTGGTTGAAAATTTTAGAAATGAAGCAAATTTGCATTGCATATAAATGATTATTGAATCAATCTGTATATATCGAATCAATTATTGAATGCAATATAGAGTTTATATAACAACAAAATAAAAGTGTGAAATTTGTTAGTTCTCGTTTATTTCTGTTAGCAGAGACAATCTAGATGATTGAAAAATTGAAGATCGAAAATGATACAAATTATTTTGTAAGAAATCTAACCGAAAATAAATAGAATGATTAAGAGTTGATTCCCTTTCTTCACAAAAAATAGTATTCCCATCACTTCAATTTACTGAGCTAAGAATCTTTAGTTGAGAGTTAGAAACATAATTTTGTATGTTATTAGATGAAATAATCATTCATTTGATCAGGTAAATTAGAGAGAAATAAATTAATTAATTACCAATAATTTTGAGTCTTTCGGAAAATCTTCAGTATTGTCAGGCTTTGTTGTCTAATCTTCACTGGAGATCTAATCAAAAGAATCTCCATTACAAAACTATTTTAAGTTTTTAGTTCTCTTGGAATAATCAGAATATTTAGATTAAGTACATGTATAATGGTTGTTTAGTATTTTTTTCTGATAGTACATCATCACAGTGACTCTTTCCTCTGAAAGTACTTCATCACAGTGACTCTTTTCTCTGATAGTACATCATCACAGTGACTCTTTCCTCTGAAAGTACTTCATCACAGTGACTCTTTCCTCTGAAAGTACATCATCACAGTGACTCTTTTCTCTGAAAGTACTTCATCACAAAAACCCCCCAAGGAAGAAAACCCCCCGATAAACATTCAACGATGAAAGAATACTCCCACGTTGAAAATAAAATATGTATTCGATATTTTCATCCATTTTTTTCTCTAAAATGCACACAAAAAGAGGAGAAAGGCAATATTAGAACGAATAGAATGAGCTTATGTTGACGAAAGAGCTGTTTTATACTTCTACATTAACTTCTCCGTGCAAACGAACATTGAGACCAGGTCCAGCAGAAAAATGATCCCCCAAGCCATCACACTACCTACCACAAACCTAACCGTCTTCTTGACGCAGTTCAGAGTTAACATTTCCCATACTTTCCGTTTAGTTCGTACTTTCCAATAAGAACCAAAGATTTCTAATTTTCTTTCAATCATCACTAGAGTGTACTTTTGACCTCTGATCCATCGACCAAATGACATGCCCATGACTAAACACAAGTAACACTTTCCGTTTCTTTTTATAGATTGAATCTTCGAATCTAAGCTTTCAATCGACGATGCATGGACAAATAATGATTGCATACCAACTTGTTGAAGTCGAAGTGAAAAAGTAGATTGGGACACAGTACCACCAGACATGAAATCTATCTCACGAAAATTTGACTAGAAGTGTTGAAAATATCTCGCAAGCTACTTTGAAGATTTGCATGATCTTCTCTCAGCAATGTTGTTAGAAGTCTACTACCGTTCTTCGGTTTTTAATCAACAGGTGCATACTACTTATGCTGAGCCACGATTACAGGACAATAACCCCCGTGCAAAAAAAAAAACCCGCGGTCAAAAACCCCCGTGCAAAATACCACCCGGACAAAACCCCCGTGCAATAAACACCCGGACAAAAAACCCCAAGCAAATAAACCCCGGAGCAAAAAAAAAACCGGGCTTTATAAATAGCATAATTCATTTTTATTAATATATTAAACATTATTTAATGCTAACCAATAATTATTACATTTTCTTCGAAAATAAGACACTGTAATTTGCAAAATAAGGGATACCCAATCACCTAATTTATAGTAAAAATAAGTACAGTATACATTTTGTCACTATGAAACCAGGGCGGGGGGGGGGGGGGTTGGGAAGCCCCCCAATCTGACAGGTAACCTAACCTTAGGTGCACTATATCTCTTTATATTTATAACATATAGTAATTTTATTAATAAAAAATTAATGAAAATTAATAAAATTGAATTAGGCTATTTATATCGACCGGGGGTTTTTTGCACCGGGGTTTTTTTGCTTGGGAGGTTTATTGCACGGGGGTTTTTTGTCCGGGGAGTATATTGCACGGGGGGTTTTTGACCGCGGGGTTTTTTTTGCACGGGGGGTTATTGTCCTGTCACCGCTGAGCCACAATATGTTGAACAATTTTTTTGGAACTTCATATGATAAAAGAAACCTCTGGAAACGACAATTGGAGTCTGTACTCAGTGAAGAAGCTCTACAAATGTGAAAAAATTGTGGACATTTCTTGAGGATGAATGGAAGATGAATAACTCCTTCATATTGAACAAAATTAGTAGAATTTTGTGGTAGAAGATTTATTGAAGTAATGTAGCGAAGAATTATTCACAAAGTATTAAGTTAATTGTCAATATCTTCGAATATTTCAAAGTTTATGATGGCTACCCTTAACTTTTGACCAGAGCAAAATTTATTGTTTGAAGTGAAATATGGAAATTTTGCTAGAATATTTGTCAAAATGATATGGAATTTCACACGAATAACCTATGTGCTCTATATGAAAATACATGCAAAAATTCAATAATGCTTGTTTTGTACTTTTTATGTAATTAAAGATTTAGATAACTTGTTTTAGCCTATCCTTATATTTTGTCCACTATTGTAAAATAAATAATTCTGACTTGAGTTTAACTTTATAATTTGAATTTTTATCTCCAATTGATTTTGGAGATCTCTCTTATGCAGAGCTGCTCCTACCATTATCACATATTCGTTTGCGCAATAATGCGGGTCGGTATGATATGAACTGTATAGATTTTTCATATTTAATAATGGAAATGCTGAACCCTAAAGAAATGAATAAAATTATTTAATACATTGAATACAATAAATGTAATATAGGGTGAAATAACCAGCGACCAAACGATTATAAGATGCTGAATAATTATTCATAAATTTATCTCTTCCAGATTATAACCCGTGTATATTTAGCATTTATGTATTTAATTATATATTTGGCATGAACTAAAATAATTTGGATTCATTATAGTCAGCCAAATATTTTGTCACCGCCCATCCTTACCAATCCTCTTTCTACGTTTATGACTCTAATCCAGCTATGTTCGATAGTATGGATTAGGAATCGTTTGAAAACTTCTTAATTTGAAATAATCACTAAAACTAACATAGGAAATTAATACATATTTATCGTTAATACATTTACGAAATAGGTCACATTATGAAACATGGTACGCCATAGGTTTCCAAAGTGGATACTTTAAGTTGAATTATACGATGAAAATGATTATTTGAGAAAAAGTATTTTTTTCAAATAAAGAAACAGAATGATTTGTTTCATTTCAGATAAAGCTGCACACGTAACTATTAAATTGAAAAATCAAAAGCTCGTATAAATTCTGACCTATTCTCAGTATTCAATATCCTACTCTATATAATAGCACAGTCTAAAATTTTGCACTACTAAGAATGATTTTTTACTGCAGTTGCACAATTTAACTTTAAAAGATCATAAACTATTAAACTTATGTACACTGTTGGGAAATTTTGTTATTAGTTAATTAACTTAGACTTTGAGGAAATATTCCATGCAGATAAAGTGGAATTGATGTTTGAAATATTTGCTGATAATGTATTTGAATATTTTCATGCTTGTTGTTAAGTTAAATGTAAGACCATTTCCACTCGTTCTCTGTGTAAACCGTGGATTAATGAGAGAATAATTAAAAATTCAGGTTAGAAGACGCAAAAGTCTTTATTTCCTCTACCGGCGGGGATAAGTCTCACGAATTTCTTACATTAGATAGTATAACTACGTAACTGCCTCTATTCGAAAGGCTGAGCGGAATTATTTTCATCAAAGATTCCTGATCTTAATGGTTGAGGGTAGTTATCTTGAGGGTAGTTTTATATATCTTGAGGGTAGTTTTTTCAATTCATTTCTTTTCACCCCTGTTAGTTTTACTGATATTGACCTTATTATTCAATAACTAAAAATTAAGCGTTGTAATATTAATGTCATTCCTAACCATGTGTCGAAAAGGATTTTCACCTGTTTTTGTCAGATTAATTAATATTTCCGTTGAGTCGGGTACATTCTCGAAATCCTTAAATGTTGCTCGTGTTGTTCCAATCTTTAAAAAGCGATAATGAAGAATTGAAAAATTATCGTCCTATATCAATATTACCTTGTACAGTCAAATTTTTGAGAAATTTTCTGTTTAATCGGACCACCAATTTGGGCAGAGTTGCCAAATGAAATTTACAGAAAAAAGCTAAACTGGCTCAAAAAAAGAGCTAAATCAAAATTTAAAAATCGGAAAATTTAAGTTAAATTTAAAAACATTTTTTTACGTGTTGTTTTTATGTATATGTTTTGAGATTAGCTTTACTCATTTTAAGAATTATTTTCAATAAAACACTACTATAAAGCTCGAAAATTAAGAAGAAAAGAATAAACAAGTCAGATGAAAGTCTCACAACCACTGATACAATACTAATCGACAATAGTATATCAATGTTATCGTCTATATTAAGTTTTGATTTGGTATATCAATTGCAAATATAAAAAATCACAAATTGAACCAACCAATAAAGTTGCAGATAAGATTGTGAGGTGTGACGTTAGTGGCGGGAAAAATTATTGGCGTGACGTCTTGAACGTGATTGGTTGAAAGTCTGTGACACTGCAGAGTGCAGACCACAGTTCATAGAATACTATAGTTAAGACAAGCCTACGTGCACAGATATCGGTTTAAACTGTGTTGCCGTGATGACGTTGCAAGCGAGTTTCCAACTAGGGAATTACACACTAAAAAGCGGAAATTAAAAAAAATGATGCAATGAAAATTGTTGATAATTGAACGGCTTCTGGCACCCCCAGATTTAACAAACTCATTTCATATTGTTAACGAGCTGTTACTAAATAAAAATGGGGCAGTTATATAATAGCTCATCGATTAGAAATAATGACGGACGGTCGGACCCATTTCAAAACTGCATCCTGAATTATCTAATTTTATACCTACTAAAACCCTAAATCTATTAAAAATTGTATGCTTACTTTCAGTTAATTTATTATTGGGAATGCAGTTAGAACTTCTAATTGACAGGACTGTGATATTGATTTATTGGTATCAAAATAATTATTCTATAGAGGAATGGAAATAAAATAAGACCACAAAAAATATATTGAAAATAACAAATAGCTGAAGAAATTTAGTAATGTCTGTTTTGTACAGCTAATAATGAACCGAAACAAAAATAAAAATAAAAATATATAATATATAGGGAAATGGCAACAGCAAAATAAAATTTTCTACTGGTATCAGTGAAAATCAAAACGAAAACTACACAAAGATCCTTTGTTAATTATTATTATTATTATATATGGGGTTTTACCACCCTAGCAGAAACAGAGTCTTTTCAAGAGTGAAGTGTTGGCGGAAGGTGAAGGTTTATCTATATCTAAGCTATGTCTTTAGGATTGTTTTAATTTTTTCAGATTTCTATCAAATTTTTCCAAGGATTCCAATATTTCTAAGGAAAATGTTCAACGGGCCACCAAGATAGCTCATGTCGTTCATAACAGTTGAAAAAGGTTTGTCTGTCAGACCAGCTGTTCTTCTTTTATCCATATAGTCAGGGCATTCCATTATGATATGATACACAGTCAGGTAGACGAAGCAATTGTCGCATAGTGGTCTTTCCTCCTCATTCATGAGGTACTGGTGTGTTAGGTGGGTATGACCAATTCGCAATCTGCACAGAGTTCGTTCCCAAAATCTGTCGTCAAAGTATACATGTAGATAAGGTGTGGGGTACTCTTTAATATTTCTCAGTTTATTTGTCTGAACAGTGAGTGAGTTCCATTCAAAACTCCACCTCTCTTTATTTCTCTTCTTTATTCTGCTCTTTATATCACTCCGAGGTAGCTTCATATCGAGTATATTGTCCAAGGTAATAGCACTTCTTGCTGTTTCATCGGCTTTCTCATTTAAGGGGATATCTATATGGGACGGGACCCAGCAGAAGTGAAAGGATTTCGTACTCGCATGTACAGTTTTTACTATCTCTTGAACAATCGGGTGTAAATTATTATATTTCATGGTCGCTGAAATAGCGCTTCTAGAGTCAGAAAATATAGTTATTGATTCAGAAGGGGAGTGTAAATTTGCATGCGAGATAGCTCGCAATACTGCTATCAATTCAGCAGTAAATATAGAGGCATCATTTGGCAGGCGCGTGTTTACAGTTTCATCATTTTGAGTTACAAAGGCACAGCCAACTCCATTATTTGTCAGAGATCCATCAGTGAAGATGCAGTAACTCTCTTCGTGAGTTTGAAAATGACGGAGGAATATAAATTTCAGTTGAGTTGTTGTGTAATCTTTCTTTTTAAAGTCATGCATGTAGTTACACATGTTCATGTTGAAATTAATCCATGGAGGGATGTATAGTGGACGTTCTATCATAATCATATTAGGTTGAACTGAGTACAGATCAACCAGTCTCTTTATTCTTTCCATGTATGATTTAGAGAACATTATTCGGTCATTTCCAATTCTCTCATGTTTTGGGTGAGTTTCGTTAACTACAAGTCTGAGGTAGTACGATATTTGTTTAGCTTCTAAGGAGTAAGAGTATGGCAGTACACATGTGTCTGCATGCAGACTCGTGATAGGTGACGTTTTGAAAGCTCCTGTTGCTATGCGAAGTGCTGGATTTTGTACAGTACTTACTGTTTTTTGGTAACTGGCTGAAGCTGAGGAGTACACTTCACTTCCATAATCCAGCTTTGGTTTTAGCAGCATCAAATATAGTTGTATAAGTGCTTTGCGGTCTGCACCTCATCTCTTTGAAGTCAAATGTTTAAAGAGATCAAGGGTTTTACTGCATCTTGCCCTCAGATTGGATATATGTTTCTTCCATGTATAGCTTTGATCAATTAACATGCCGAGGTATTTCACGGTTTCAACACTCGTAATTGGATTGTTATATAGAGTAAGGTTTGCGGCAGTTTTCGGACACTGGTGCTTTCTGCACACATGAAGAGCATATGTCTTCTCGGGGGAGAACCTGAAACCACTCTCGTTGCTCCATTCTTCTAATTTCTTTATAGCTATCTGCAGTTGTCGCTCGATAATATTTGTATTTGACCCTTCTGTATAGATGGCAAAATCATCTACATACAATGTTGATTTCACAGTTTGGGGCAGATTTCTATTTATACCATTGATTGCGACAACAAACAGTGTGCAGCTCAACACGCTTCCCTGTGGGACACCTTCACTTATGTATTCCTCCTTATAGTATACTTTTCCAATTCTAACCTTTATTCTTCTATTGCTAAGAAAACCTCGAATGAACATTGGAAGATTCCCTCTAAGACCAAAGTTATATAACTTCTCCATAATGCCATATTTCCACGCGGTATCATAGGCCTTCTTCAAATCAAAGAAGACTCCTATAAAGTGGTTTTTATTTTTCCTTGCAGAATATATGGCCGAATCAATTTCAATCAAGTTGTCTGTTGTGCTTCTGTTCCGTCGAAAGCCGCATTGCTGTATATCTATTAAATTATGTTTCTCTAGGTACCAAACTAGTCTTGTATTTACTATTTTTTCTAACAGTTTACACAAACAAACTGGTAGCGAGATTGGTCTATAATTGCCGGGGTCTGTAGGGGTTTTCTGAGGTTTTAGAATTGGGATTATTATAGCTAGTGACCAAAATCTAGGGAACTTATTGCATTGGTAAATTTTGTTGAAACTCTTTAGTATAATACGTTTCATTTCACTGTTTGCATGTTTTATCATAGAGTAAGTCAGATTATCATGTCCTGGGGAAGTTTCTGAGGTAGTTGATAGTGCATCATCGAATTCTTTCTTTGTAAATGGATCATTATAGTCATATCGGGTGAAAGAGTTGAATATGATTGGTACATTTTCTCTTATTGTTTTGTGTCGAATGAATCTATTGCTATAAGATTGATCGGCAGATAAATTAGAAAAGGCTGAGGCTAATGCATCTGCTACAGGCTTTGGATCAGTTATTAGGTTTCCATTATTATCTTCTAAGACTGGGTTAGGGGTTTTTCTATACTTTCCAGATATTTTTTGAACTTTGTTCCAAATTTTGTGTAGAGATGTATGTTGGTTGATGGTGGAAAGGAAGCTCTTCCAGTTTTCGAATCTTGCTAATCTTGTATGATATTGAAATCGAGCTCGTGCTTGCTTATAGGCAATTCTATTTTCGATCGAAGAGTTATTTCTCAGTGTACGTTCTGCTCTATTGCGTGCAGTCTTCAATTGTTTGAGGTTTCTGTTATACCATGGTACAGGTGGGCGGGGGAATGATGAAGGTTTTTTAGGAATTGCTTGATCAGCAGAAATGGTCAATGTATTTGTGATTCCATCTATCAACTCATCTATGTCTTCAATATTCTCGAGGGTTCCAACATTAGATGTAAGTTCATCGAACATTGTCCAGTTTGCTTCTTTAGTATCTGGTTTGTCCCATATAGTTGTGTCGACTTCTTCAATCGTGATAGTGATTGGAAAGTGATCACTTCCATTGAGGCTCTCAGAGACTGAATAAGTAAAATCTGTGATACAGTCGGATGAGCAGATACTTAAGTCAATTACAGTGCTTGTGTTCGTTTGTATGTGGTAATGAGTTGGAGATCCATCGTTAATGATGGATATAGGTCTTTCAGTGAGCAGCTCCTCAAAGATAGTTCCTCGTGGGTTTGGGCTGTTATTTCCCACATCTCCCCACATAGGACTTCTTGCGTTCATATCTCCTAGGATTAGGAATGGTTGAGGGAGCTGATCCATTAAATTACATAAATCACGTTTAAGATTTCCAGTTGGGATGTGAGGGATGTAGATGGAACAAATTGAGTATAATTTTCCAATCATAACTCTTGCTGCGACTGCTTGGAGGTTAGTATTGAGATCTATTTTCTGGTAAAATATGTTCTGACGGATCAGTATAGCAGATCCTCGCTCGTGGGCATCATCACGAGTTACGTTTGATGTCAATAGGTTATATTGGGATGGTGGGTAGGTTCTTTTTTCTTTTTAAAGTTTCCTGCAAGCATATAATACCAGGTGAGTTGTCTCTGATCAAAAGTTTCAGATCAGAGAAGTGGGCATAGTATGATTGCAAGTTCCAATGAATAATAGAATTCATTATGAAAACTATTATTTACTTATGTTTAGGGTGTGATGTTCTGCTGTTGATTACAGTTATTTTATTCGTAGCATTTTTCAGAGTAGGCTTTGAAAAGTCCTGTTCTTTTGTTTTGTTATAGTATTTGTCATATAGGTTATCTCTTACTTTAGAGCTAGTTTGCCGGCTCTCGTTGTAATATTTTCTGTGAGGGATGGATTTATCTTTTGAAGTAGATGGGAGGCTCTCGTCACTATCATATTGTGATAGTGACTGGAGGCTCATGGATTTATCATTTTCTGCTTTGTCTTTGTAGTTTGTATTGTTGTTAGTTGAATTTTCTTGGCTTTTTCCTCTATTGGCTTGTTTTGGTTTGGGTGACAATGATGTTTCATCATTGTCATCTGGCTTAGGTCTTTTTCTATCATTAATAGTGTTGGTTTCCATAGGAATAGAAAAATTTCCTTTGGATTCTCTTGGTGTATTACTATCGTTCTTTTTTGTTTCTATATGCGTATTTTCCTTGGTTGCTGATTTTACTTTTCCGCTATTTGATATTTTCTTCTCTGTGATTGGTTTATCATTTTCTTCTCTTGTTTCACAATGTTTCGTTTTCATGCTCTTTTTTGTTGGGGTATCTTCTGTTTTTCTTTCTTGTTGATTTTCAGTGTTTTTATTATATTGTTCCTGCGGGATTTCAGTTTCACTGATAATTGGATGGTTTCTGGTTTCTTGTGATGGAATGGCAGGAGTGGGCAATTGTTCATTATTGTTCAAGTTGTTGTTGTGGTCTATTGGTGTTCTGGTTACCTAGCTGTATAGTCTTCCTCCGTCGGGTCTTTGGGAGTTGACTTTTTGCATTGCATCTATTCTGGAAGTTTTCTCTTTCATCTGTGTTGCAAGAATTTCACACTCTATTTTATGCTTCTCGCATTCTCTATCATTTTCATAGTGTTGTTTTTTGCAATGTAGGCAGCAGATATCATTGGGGCACATATTAACCCTATGGCCCTGCTGTCCACATTTTGCGCAGGTTGGAGATTCATGTCGGCAGAATTTGGCAAGGTGCGAGTATCTATAGCAGTTGGTGCATTGTCTTGGGCGTTCTTTGTATTCCTCAACTAATTCGTGATGCCAGTCAGTAATTTTGAGAATCTTTGGGAGTTTCATTAATTCAAAGTTTAGGAAGTAAGTATCAGTATTTATGAGTTCGCCGTTTCTTTTTATTTTATGTCTGTAGCATGATGTCACACCTTGGGTTTTAAGGTGATCTACTATTTCATCTTCAGTGCATGCTCCAAAAGATTTGCTTTTGATTACTCCTTTTACAGTATTAAGAATTGGATGAATCTTAGTAACTGTCTGTTTACCTGCTAGGTTTTTAACATTTAGTAATTTATCGGTTTGCTCCTTGCTTTTAGTTTCTATTAGTAGTGTATTTTTGTTTGTTTTTACTATTCTCTCAGGTTTTCCAATCTGCTTGATTAGGTCCGCTTCTGTTCTAATTATATTTAGTTCAGTTGATATATCTATTCCAGGGAATGTTAAATTGATCATTTTTGGGAAGTATGGTTCTTCGTTGTTAAATATATCATGTAGGTTAAGTATATGTCTAACCTTTCTCTCCTTTCTTCTTTCTCTCTGATTTCTGGTGTTTTCTTGTTTTTTCTTTGACTCATTACTCTTTCGAGCAAAGGTGTTTGGTTCTTCACCATGGGGGCCAGTGGCATTCTGAGCAGGGTTGGCCTGGTCGCCACCTAACCCTGGACCAGTTGCTGGATGACGGACAGTCCCCTCCTGGTCAAAGAGGGACCGACCGGGCGCGACACTACTACCACTATGCGTGGTAGCAGTCCCGTTAACGCCGTTAGCGTTTATTTCATTTTGGGACTTTATCATATTTTTCTAATAACCAATAGATGTGGGGTTTTTTGAGAAGTCACCTTCTTCTGTTATTTCATCCATAACTGGTCCAAAGTTCATTGCAGTCGTAACCATCTATCCGTCCCTGCCATCCCATTAGTCTGATGCCTCAGGTAGAGCCAATCTAGCACGATTGAATCCACCTGGAGACAAGAGCCCCCAACTAGTGCAGCCTCTACCATCATTGGCATGCACAAGCCCCCCTCCCACGACAAGGGTGGATGACATGAGGGGGGATCCTTTGTTAATTTCGCACTTCTTATCACAAATATGAGAAGAGTATTAATATTAGAAATTAGCTACCACAGTATATAGAGAAGTAACATCTTAGAAAATCCAATAACCTACTACTGAATCAAAGAAAGAACATTAATAAATGGTGTTCAACACTTATATAATGTACATAAATACAAATAATAGCTGTAGTGTATTCTTTAGACAGCACTTATATTGAAATGAATACTAGAAATTGGGTACACAGAAAAGTAACTACATGAAATTATTATAGGTAGCTAATTGCACTTAACAATGAAGAGGAAAATGAGGTGATAGTTAATGAAGTCTATCTTGCCAAAAATTCAAGAGCTGAAACTGAAGAGAATTACAAAATAGCATTATCTTCCAGTATTTAAAGTAGTGTTAAAAATACTCACTTGCTACTCACTTATGAGTTAATTTTTTAAGTTTGTCTTTTGACTTAGTACAATGAACAGCATTATTCCAAACTTTAATGCTTAGGAAGATTCTACATTTGACGTAAAATTTAACTAAATATTCCGTCATAAGTGGGCAGCAGAAGTCAGGAAGGAAACAACAATTCTCCTCAATGACAGAATAGAGAAGCTTCGAAATTCCTCTTGCATAACAATATTTATCAAAAAAATATATAAATAAACATTCAAACTCTTTAATGATAGCAATAAATGATGGAGAGCAGTACTTCAGGCCCTAAGATGATTCAACATTCTGTTCATATTCTTTGAACGAAGTAAAAAGATGATAGTTAATATCTTGGGACACAAAAATACTACTACATTTATCACAATCATTAATTCTCAATTTCAGTTTCTTGAGATGGTGTTTCCCAAGTTTCATCGCGATATAGCCAGCAAAATAACTGGTCGCATCATTGGAAGCAATAACTTCATCCACTCCCCCAATAGGAGCTGAAGGTACAACTGGCTTTGTGAGGGCTTCCTCGACATCTTCAGCACTAATCTGGATGTCTAGTTGTTCTGGTTCAGCTAGATTAACCTGGAGGCATTAAGTTACAAATTATAAGTTTCATTAAAATGTAAACAATACACACCAGTTCCTTACTCAATACGAACTAAATATATTAAGCACAGGAACATTCATACTGGTAGTAATTAATCAATTTAGATTAATTTATGCTATTTGAAAATTATTTGATGCATTTACTTTAAAGAATATCATATTTTACACTGAGCATTTATTACATCAACGCTAATTTATATTTCAAAGCACATCAAATAAGAAATGAAACTTACCATACTCACACACAACAAAGTTTCGTGCATCTTTCATTGACAGAGTCTTCCTCACAGTTACCAGTGAGCGGTGCAGAGACAAGTGAAGCAGAGCAAATGTTGGCAAAGTTATTGGAAAAACTGAAGGAATCAGGAAATTTTGCCAACTGTCTAACTTTACCAAAAAAAAGTTCAATAGGGTCTTGACAGATGTTTCTTGTTGTTAAATAAGGATATTTCATTGAACTCAGCATTTCATTCAGCTCCAACGTTGAGGTGATACTGTGTCTCCAACCTCGAATGAATTGGCATTTTCGGTTCGAATTTGTCTCCTCTAATTCCTTTAACCAGACTAGAGAGTCCTTTAAGAGGTCAGTGGATGAAGAAAGGAGATGCAAAGGCCTCTTCAGCTGATTACTATCCTTTGAAGAAGAGCTATTCAGGATATCAAAAATATCATTGAATTTTTTTAGATAGGTGCTAGTAGCAGAGGCAGCAGAAGGTATCAGGTTTTTCGCAACACAAAAGTCTATCCCTGCAGACACTGAATTTGATAAAACTTGAGTGGCAAGTTTGACCTTCATTTTTCCAGCATGCTTGATGTCATATAAGTGCCGTTGTGACAATTTAGGTACAAGCCTCATACTATTCTTGACATCAATGGCATACAAATCCTGTATATGATTCCATTTTGCAGCTTCTTGAAAACCAGGAACGTTAACATTTCCATTGAGTAAGTAATTCCTAGCGCTTTTCAGAAGATGAGGTGGATCTTTGTGGACGAAATAGGATTTGGAACCAATATTTATTTTTGGAGAAGACTCTTTTGCTCCAAGTAGCCTGAATGCCCTTTCAAAATTAGATCCTTGGTCACTAGTGATCCCAAGCACAGTAAATCCTTGTTGCTCAACAGCTGAAATAGATTGTTTAATAGAATCAACAATGAATGGAGCTTTTGTCCCTTTGCTCGTTAGGTAAAATCCAAGAGGATAACTCCACTTTTCTAAAACACCAACTGCCATCACACACAGAGCTGAAGTGACAAGTTCCTTACTTCTTTCAGTACCATTATCTTGGAATCCATAAACTGAGTCAGAAGGCTCATGAAAAGAAAGACCAGACCTCAGAGACACCTCGTCCATTAACAAGTAGGTCAATTTGCTCTTTTGTTTCGAATTGATTTACATTCTCATGAAATTACTATTTTTGGTAGTAATTCCAGGCTGGAGTTTGAATTTATGGAGCTCACGTTTAACGGTACGTGCACAGGGCAAGGGCAGCATTCGCTTGAGGAGATTATAGCCGAAACCAGTGGATGCAACCATTAAATTCATTGCAAGGAACTTCTGCTCTGGAGAGTACATCTGCTTCTTGCGTTTCGACTGGTTCAACTTCATCTTGATGAATTCAGTAAGGTATGGTCCAAGCAATTTTCTTTGCGAGTCACAATAATTGTCAATATTGAGCCGCCTGTATGTTTTTTTCTTTTTGGACACAACAGTGGCTCTCTTTTTTATAATTCTTCTGGTTTTTCTGCCTCTCCTTCTTTCTAACTTAATTGGAAGTTTCTGCAAAATATAAATATAAAATGAACATCTAAAGTAAGATTAAGCAATGTATCATCATTTGTATAAATAGCAGCTTAACTGACATAAACACAAGGGAGCATTAAAAACATGTAAATGTGGTTGTACCTGAGTAACCTGACTTTTAAACTTCTAAATTGAAATAAAACTATCAATTATACAGATCATTCATAACAGAAACTCACATTGGCTGTTGACTCTGCGCAATTAGTTCCATGTTGAGCATAGCAATGGTCATCATCATTTGCCATTACATGATCTGCAGGTCTATTGACATCAGGCAATTCAGCTGATGTAGAGGCACAAGCCTGAATAAAATAGAGATTGTGATTTGTTATAGCAGTGATAGCACACATAACTTCTTTAAATAGTAAGGACCTAGTTAATAAGTATGTAATTGAAAATTATCGTTCTATTATGATTGTCAAGCAGAATAAATAATATCAATTAAATGGATCATTCATTACTGTCACTCACATTGGCTGTTGACTCTCCACAATCAGTTCCATGTTGAGCATAGCAATGATCAGAAACCCAAGCACAGTCTGGAGGTCTATTGACATCAGGCAAATCAGTTGATGTAGAGGCACAAGCCTGAATAATAATTAGTAAATAATAAAGTGATTAGCATTTGTTTTAACTTTTAACAAGTATAATATAAAAAATATGGATTGCATATTCAAAGAGAAGTAGTTCTTTAAAATATATCTTTGAAATTATCATTAATGATTAATCTATTACGATATTCAAATAGAGCATATAATTAGGGCTGTACCGGTACTATCAGTAAATCAGCCATTTTTTAGGCATCAATTTAAAATCTGTGATTTTTAGGTATTGGAATTTGCAGTTTACCAATACCAAGTAATGGTACAGGCCTTCATAAAATATCAAATGGATCATTCATTACTGTCACTCACATTGGCTGTTGACTCTCCACAATCAGTTCCATGTTGAGCATAGCAATGATCAGAAACCCAAGCACAGTCTGGAGGTCTATTGACATCAGGCAAATCAGTTGATGTAGAGGCACAAGCCTGAATAAAATAATTTACTATTAGTTCTCATTAAAAAATTCACTCTCTACTAAATATGGTAGTGACTATACATCTCAGACTATAGGCTATAGAACTACCCAAGACATATAGCAATATTTAGTAACGATCTTCATTTCTTGGAGGTAACTAAAAATTTCTGAATCATCATTACACAGGGTCTAGCCAAAAAAAAAACGCATTACTTTGAATGAAAAAACCTTCATATATTAACAGAGAAGAAATGGAATAGGTTCAAAGATGGAAGACGAATGTGATTGAAGAATTTCCTTAACAATTGTTCAAATTGATGACATTAGCTTTAGTCCATACAATGTTGATAACACACACACACCAAGAAATAGGCAAATGTCAAAAACATTTGTATGACAAACTATGCCTTTGAGATATACCTCACAACTATCTTAGCTATTCTAAGATATTCCATTTCACTCTATAGCTATTCGTAAATATATGCTCATCATTTGAAGTATGTAAAATTTATTTTAGTACACCCTGTATAATAAATATATACTTCTCCACAACAATAATTATACATGTTCCACCACAATAACTAGCTATCACCTTAAAAATTATCAACATAAAAATGGTACATTCAAAATTAAGAGGCATTATGTTGATATTCATAACATCCTAATGGAATATAGATGTGAGGATTAGAAGCAATTGAATATTGGATATCAAAATATCCAAATTAAACAAAATTTCCCATTGAATTTATAATTGGTGGAGTCAAACTGGTCCTTAACAATAATTATTTTATGTTTGACAATAAAAATTATCTACAAATACAAGGGACTGCCATGGGTACAAAAATGGCACCTTGTTACACTACACTAACTCTGGGATACCTGGAACAGGAACTTTTCAATAATGACCCACATAATATACAGGAAAGATATTATAGATATTTGGATGATATTTTTATAATCTGGAATAGTGAAAGGGGTAATTACAAACACTTCATTTCTAAATTAAAAAATCTAGACGATAAATTAGAATTCATCTGCGATAAAAGTGGTGATACTGTAAATTTCTTAGATATTAAAATGTACAAAACCAATGATTGTTCAGTAGTAACGGATATATTTTATAAAGAGACTGATAGTAAACAATATCTTAATTTTAAATCCAATCACCCAAGGCACATCAACAATAATATACCCTTCAACTTGGCAAGAAGAATTTGTACTATTGTATCAGATAATCGTATAAAACAAGAAAGATTAGAAGAATTAAAAACATATTTATGTGAATGTGATTATCCGAAGAAATTAATTAACGTAGGAATCAAAAGAGCGAAAGCTATCCCACGAAATGATCTGTTATCAGAAAATAAAAACTGTAACTGGGAAAAAAATAAAATACCATATATAACAACATACAATCCTACTATTAATGATAACTAGCAAACAATATCACATGTTTTTCAAAAAATTAAAAATATTCCTTCACTAAAATGTAAATTTGAAAATAAAATATTAATTAATGCTAAAAGACAACCAAAAAATCTGAAACAGCTTCTTACCACTGCTAAATTTGGCAACAAACAATTTCCTCAAGTTATTAAATGTTCAGAAGGAAGATGCCAACTTTGCAATGATATACTTGAAGGTGATGCATTCTATTTTAATAATTCTGATTTTAAAATAAAATTGATTATGAATTGCAATTCTAAATTTTGTATATATGGAATTAAATGTGGAAAATGTGAATATACGTATACCGGTGAAACAACCAATCTCCGCCTTAGATTTAAATAAACAATTTTTCGTAGCTGAACATATTAATCAATGTGGTGGAGGTAATTTTAAAATCATGCCAATTTATAAATTGAACAATGAAGATGAATTCGAAAGAAGGAATAAAGAAAGCTACTATATAAAAAAATATAATCCAGAATTAAAAAGAAAAATATAACCAATAAAATATAATTATTCCCACAATAGGTGATGCATGTTAATTTTTTTGTCTCTCCAAAAAATTTAGCAAAATAACGCTTAGCATTAGAATAATTCTATCTCAGATCATTATATATATTAAACCACTGAAGAGAAGCGATTCTATAAAAAGCTTCAAATGCATTTGGTTTTTAACTATTGACAAAAAAATTAAATTGGTATTTTAAATCGTTCACGGACGCGTGAAGTTCACATCGTTTTATCGTTTGGACTAGATTTATACCTTTTTAATTTTTTATCTCTTTTGACAAATTAAATGGCCTTTGAAACCGTCAGGGATGCCTGAAGATCACACCGTTTTAATCTGTAGACTATATAATCTCTTTAATTCTCTGCATAATACTTTTTTCAATTATAACATCAATAAACACATTATACATTCTATCTACATATATAATAATACCTCGTACTTTTGAAATTTGGATAGCTGGTACATCTTTCTATAAATTAATAATAATATATTATTACTGGATATTAATACTGGATGACTAAGCTTACCTCAGGTTGTAAAGGAGTAAAAGTTACTGGATGATAAGAGTCAGTATCTTCATTTCCACACTTAGCCCGTTTAGCAGTTGAAATGTTAGCAACCTTGTCAAACAAACATCTTTTGATTTGCCGAGATGAGGTCAGATCAGTAACAGGCAAATTGGAGCAATTCAAACTGTCAAGATTGTTACCTATGGGAGGATAAAGATGTACTTAAGTAAAGCTTAATCAAATAGCAACAAAACATGGGAATTTTTATTTAATTTAAGAAAATAAATAAGATTCATTGGAAAATTCTTCAGGCAAACAAATTAATTTTAAGGTTAAATGATGCAGATTTGAAATTTTCAATTAATTCTGAAATTAAATTAACTCAAACAGTGTAATCAATACCTCAGAAAAGATCTATATTCCAGAGTGGCTTATACCTAAAAGTCACTGAATTCAGTAAATAGTAATTGTGCTGTGTTGGCTTCTCCAAAAATGTGAAAAATTCAGCAGTTGGCAATTACTTTCTCTCTATTTGGTTGGTTACGATTTTTCCAATATTTAGTCAAATAGACAAATACCTCTCACAATAAACAATATTAATATAATACAAATAAATAGATGAGAGTCCTTGGTCATTGTGAGAATTTAGGCCCCTAATTTAGTATTTATTTTAGAGAGAAGAAAAGTCTGCCCAATATGTCTGTCACTTACCAACAAATACATTATACAATCTGGATTACAAGTATAGTAGTAGCTACCTAATGAATGCTGGAGACTCAAGAGTCGAGAGTCCAGGTAGCCGGTAGGCAAGTAAGACCCATGCTATTAAAGCATGGGTCATGACGCCATGGGCCCAAGGCCAGACTACTTGATGCCATTCTTCCAATTTGTTCGGACAATTATGAGCTCCTCCGAGTGCCAAAGGGTAATATGGTTAGAAATATCTTTTTTTTCTATGCTAGACTGTTCTTTTAGAGAGAATCCATCATAATTTGCTACTCCACAATTTTGAAATAATTCTTATATTTACATTAATTATGCTACAAACACTTGAATTAATCCCTATAGTTACATTAATTTTACTGTGAACAGAATAAGGGATCTCTACGAGACTATGAACACTTTACCAATTTCTGTAGACTGGACTCAAGTCTCAAGTTAGACTCCAGACTGTATTAGCTACATGATAAACCGTAAATTCCACTTGACATGTCGGTGGAATTTTCCCTCTTTGAAAAATAATATTCTGGCAAATTATTCCTATGATACCATTAATTTTCGGCCATTTTTTAAAGTACGGACAAAGTCGCCAGTATATTGGACACTTTAGAGGAGTTAAATAAGTTGAAAAACATGTAAATAACAAGTAAATAACTCCCAAAATAGTCTCAAGAGATGCACAAGCATCAGACATAAAGCATAATGATGTTTCGGAGTTTCCAAGTGTAAAAG
>CANNZV010000863.1:0-208149 GCA_947561585.1 Caprella mutica | reverse complement strand
AAGAAGTTAAATTTTAGCCCACAACTGACTTTGACTTCAAACCACAAAAACTATCTAATAAAAAGCATACCTACTACATAGGTTCAAAACCCTCATAAATGTAGGTAATTTAAAATGTTTATGGTTGTAATTTAGGGTGACCAGTCCTTTCGCCGAAAACACATCCGCCGCACGCCACTTTCGGCGAAAATGTAAAAAAACACTATACGTTATAAATATGAAGAGATATTGTCCACCTAAAGTTATGTTAGTGGTCTGTTTTTATTTTAGAGGGGGGGGGGGGAGGCTTGTCCCCTTCTGGTTAGATTTAATAGTGAAAAAATGTATACTATAGTCTATACTGTTATTTACTGTAAAATAAGTATACCTTATTTAGGTAAATAATTGTCATTTTTTTCGGCTCAAGTGTAATGCGGTGAAGGTGTTTTTTGACGAAAGGTCCTAGAGCCATAATTTACCTAAAATTACCTGTGACCAGAGTTCATATGTCTAGATGCCTTGTTTCAGAGACTTGGAGAAAGTGACATGTAAAAATAGCCTATAAAGTATAAGCTGTAGCCAGTCTGTAGAATATGTATCATTTTTGTGTTTGTTAATAACCTGTGTTTCAAAGTACCTAAATGCACAAAGTCTCCAATCAGCTCAGGACTTTCTCTTAATAATATTGAATTAGCTACAATATCAAAAGTGGCAAAATTTTGGAGGGGTGAATTAAGTTGTAAAACATGTGAATAACAAATAAATCACCCTCGTATGGTCATTTCTAAGTATGGCAGGAAAGTTGCCCAGGTTGTGAGAAAATTAATTGGTCTCCAAGCTTGGTAAACCTAGGTCACCTAGTTGTCATTGTTATAATTTTTAATATCTTAAATGTGACTACCTTATTTCAGTTATCTTGGAAAACCAATTTATTTTCTCTCTATAAATAATTACAACATGCCAAGAAAAAGAAAAAGTTTCACTGAATTGTCTTCTCGACAGAAACGAAGAAGATTGATTACAGTGAAACTAATTGATTCAAGAAACGGTGCATCTTCACCTGAAGAATTGTCTACAAATAGAAATAATTCTGATCGATCTCCAAATAATGATGCATTACCTATTGTTACATCCAAATACCCTGACAGGTCTCCTTCAAACAGTTCTGGATCTTCGCCCTGTCTTGATAATGAATCTATGAGTAATAGTTCAAGTACTATCAAAGAAACCTCTTCAAATGACTCATCAAGATCCTTTTCTTTGCTACACTGTGATAATCAAGATGAAATAACTGATAATTTTTCTAATGTACATTATTCTGCTGAGAACTGCACACATTTAATTGAAACATCTTTATCTACATGGATAAAGAGGGAAAAAAAAGTGTCTCATGAGTCAGTGAACAGGTTACTGGTAGAGTTAAGGAATAATTTTCCTTCTTTACCCAAAAGTGTCAAAACACTGCTCAAGTATGATAGAGAACAAAACATAGTTCAACCAATGGACAGAGGTGAATATATCCATTTCCCAAATTGGTTAACAGGTATAATGAAACTGATCAATCAAAATACTAATTGTGTTAGAGTAGTGGATTTGCTAGTCAACATTGATGGTATACCATTGTTCAACAATACCATAAAGTATACAGCTTATCCATTATTGGTAAAAGCAATGAATTTTTCTGATGATCATATATTTTGTGTTGGTATTTATTGTTCAAATAAAGTAAATCACACAGGTTTTCCTGACTCTAGCAAATTGCTTGAAGCTTTTTTCAGTGATATTGAATCTCCATTAGATACTGCACATGGTTCTGTAAAATTAAATCTGAAGGCTTTCTGCTGTGATGCTCCTGTCAGAGCATCACTGAAAAATATTGTTAGTCATTCTGGATATGGAAGTTGTGAAAGATGTACCCAGCATGGGGAATATCATGGGTCTGTTGTATATCCTAGAGTTACTGATACTCTAAGAACTGATGAATCATTCAATAATAGGACCCACCAAATTCATCACAAAGGTGATTCACCCTTAGAGTTGATAAATTTCCCTATGGTTTCTGGTTTCATTCTAGATTATATGCATTCCGTATGTATTGGAACAATGAAACGAATACTTTTGAGATTGACTACTTTTAACAAAAGAGGGAAAAATGTTAACTTGTCCACCAAAATGAAAGCAGACTTGCAAGTAAATTTAGATGAGATTCAGCAGCACATACCCTCTGATTTTAACAGAACTTTGGATGGAGGCATAAAAAATTTGTGTCACTGGAAGGCAAGCGAACATAGATTATTCCTTTGCTATATAGGATTTGTCCTCTTGGCTAATGAAGAATTAATTGCCCCTGAATTGTATCAAAATTATCTAAAGTTTGCTATAGCAATGAAATTCTTTCTGAGTGATGACCAAACAGTGAATTTGGAATTAATGGACTCTTTGATGAAGGACTTTGTTTCTTCTTCTTCCAAATTATATGGGAAATCCTTTGTTTCCTATAATGTTCATTGTATGATACACCTCATAGATGATTATAAAGTTTATGGAAACTTAAACTTGGTTAGCTGCTTTTGTTTTGAATCTTATTTGGGAGTACATGTGAAAGGTGCTGTAAGGAATGGTTTTAAACCGTTACAACAAATTATTCCTCACATAACAAGACAAAATATGAATATTTCTGAGCCTCGTGAAAGAAAATTCAATCCATCTAGATCAATGAAGTGTAGCCATGTAAATAAATCAGTACATTGTTTCAGACAATTAACTATGCCAATTGGAAGTAGCATCAAAATAAGCATAAGTGATAAAACTTCAGACAGTTGTATTCAACTGAAAGGAGGGGACATTGCTATTTTGATGGGAATCCATTTATCTGAAAGAAAAATTAAACTTCTTGTTTCTTTGTTCCATACTAAAGTATCTTTCTTTGATTCCCCTATTAAGTCTGATTCTATCGGCATATACTTAGTTTCTAAATTGACTACTCCTAAATGGGTATCTTCAAAGAATATTTTTGGTAAAATGATGCTCCTTCCAAACAGAAAAACATTAGGAAGCTTTGTAGCTCTCTTGATGCCTCATACTGTTGTGTGATGCCATGGCCTTCATTTGACATCATGCTAATCTTTATTTCTTCATCTCTTAAACTGTGAAATGTCGAATATGATTTATTAGTATATATGAATATTATATATATATGTTACTTTGAGGAAGTTCCATCATTTTAAGAGCTAGCTAGATAGCTAGCTAACTATACAAGTCTACCATAAATAATGTGTATTTCAAAGGTAACATAATTAGAATTGTATTTCTTATTGTAGGAATATTTTATTTATTTTGTTTAGTTGTGCTATCCAATAAATTTAACCTTACAAAAAATGGAAGAGGCCACTATAAATAGCGTTGGTGGGGCTATTTGTCAAAATGATTCTTATTTTTCTGATTGAAATTAAATGATAATATATAAATATTGATTAGGTGAATTATTTGTTTTAAACTTAGCCACATTCATTATGGTAGAATAGTGCTATGGTCTTTCATTACAAGGTTCATATTAAAGTCTTTGTTCTTATTTTCTTGGTTTTGAGATGGGATGTTAAACCCCTCTTAATTTTATATCTTGTTTTAAACTCTCATGGAAACTGAAGAATCATTTTGTTCAGGAGGTTTTATAAATATATAGTACAAAATATTTGCACCTTGGTCCATGGGCTGCTATCTTACTAAATTTATATCTTTGTTAAGTCATTATTTCACATTTAACCCATCAAGAACCTTAAACAATAAAATGTTTGACAAAAAGGTTAAAATCAATAGATGCAAAACATTATTTTCAAACATTTCGAAATATAAAGAATAGTACAAACACATACTTCGCATTTAATTATTTAATAATTTTTCAGTGGGTTAATTGCTCTTTTTTATTTGTAAAAACTAATTTTGCTGCTAGATTCAGAATTAGAAACTGAAGTATTAATTATTGTATTTCTATTTTTAAAAATTCTCAAAAAGAACACTTTATTCAGTAACTTTGAAATTTGAATTAGTTTTTCTATTGCATCTTTGCTTCTAGCTCCCTCTGATCAAAAATCTATGCATTACATGTCTTATATTTGAAAAGTGTCAAAGCAAAGTATCTGAATAAGTATTACTAAAATATGTTTTAAATTTTAGGGATGAGACGAAGTATCAGAAGTATCGTTAATTTTCTTGTATCGATATCAGCATTATTTTCTGGTATCAGTTGTTCTGATATTGTTTTAAGCAAAAAAAGTGCTGATACTTTACCTATAACACTAGTATATATTTAAAAAAATTATATTATAATTTATTATTTATCTGTTAAATAATATCTATTCCATCAATTTAAATTGATGTAACAATAATTTCATATAGATAGGTAATCCTAATTTTCAAAATTATTAATTTCATTCAAATAATCAAAGTATTGGTGAAAATCTATGTATAGGTATCAGTGAAAATCTAGGAATCGATATCGATGAAAAACTGTGGTATCGGTATCGGCAAAAAAAATTGATTCGTACCATCTTTATTAAATTTGTTATTACACTAATAACAAATCAAATTTTAGTTAACTCATATATGCCCAGTGCTTTATGAAAACAACTCTTAAATAATAAGATGCAAATTCACACTCACTGAAAATTTTAATATGTAAAGATTGTTTATTTTCTTAAATTTTTGAAAAGAAAGTTTTGCATTTATAGAGGTTACTATTTTGTGAACCATTTGATTATTTAAGGTGTTAATTGTGCAAGCAAATGATTGTAACGAAGAAAGAAATTTAATATTACTTCAATATTGATTTCCATGGTTCTTCATTCACAATTTCAGACTATACAATTATCATTTTTATAATAAAATTTAAGGTTAAAATAATAATACACTTTACATCAAATGAATTCCAATAAAGGGTAAGTTTACAAACTCATTACAATTCACCCAAAATAAAATTATAATATATTTCAGTTGTCTGCTATGGCAGTTGTCCTAGAGCTACTCTCCTATATGTCCTCTCCTTCAAAGTCCCTTGTTTTATTTTTGGATTAATATTAGTGGACATCTATTGGAGTTACTTAGTGATGAACCAATTTTCATAATGAAGCTATGATGATTTTTCATTCTAGATTTAAATTATATTAATAAAACAATATCATGGCTCAAAAATACAGCAGATTCTTAGGTGTAATTTTTGAGGACAGATCTAATGAAGTTATTCCTAAGCGTTGGATGCATTCTGAAACGGGGCAAGATAACTGCATCAAAGTGCTCTTCCCACCAGGAGATGTACAGTCAAAAGCTAAAAAAGAGGAGAAACCGGGGAAGAGTTGGACACTGCATCCTGCAAAAGTGCTTGCCCAATCTGGTTAGTAGTTGCATTTATCCTTTCATATGTTTAAGATGTCAATTGATGTTGATTTCAGTTATCTAAATGGAATAGAAAAATGAAATTACATAGCTATATGGTATTCTTTCAGGAAAATTCAAGAAATGTGAGAAAAAACTCTATGATGCTTGTAATATTATGGACACTACAGCCACTGAAATGAGCAGTGATGCAGACTCATCAGATTCTGAAACAACAGATTTTCCAGGCACGCAACTAGTCACTGTGTCAAATGCATTTACTCCTCCCATTGTGCGAAATCAATCTCAAGGTAGCGGATCAGCTAATATGCAGCCTAGTGCATATGAGAAGTACGTTGATATGCATCATACTTAGCTCTTAATGGTCTCTTATCTTATTTTGTGTATTAGGTAGAACACTGTAGACTTTCATCTATTTTTGTCATTTTTATTTATTTTAACTTTACAGTTCAGAACTCGATGAAATTGATCTTTGATAGGCTACAAAAATGTTTCCGCTTTCAAAGACTTGTAAATTGTTATAGCCAATGAACGAAAAAACTGTATCATGGTCACTTTGTCTCCGCCTCTTATTGTACTATTAACTGGTAAAAACAATTTTGAACTGATGGACATAGTTTAAGAACAGGTGAGGGTGACTATTTTTTATCATTGCGTGAATGTTACTCTTAGAGCTAACTCAGTAATTTTCTTACTAAAAGACATTGAATGAAAGAAAAAAAAAATAATGATAGACATTTTAATTGAGGGTGCTCAATGCTTATACTTCTTCCTCAGAAACTATATGGATATGGAACAACTTCAGTGACATTTTGATCTCATTGAAGCTTTCATTCTGAATATTCGTTCTTCGCTTGTTCATTGCATGGTTAAGGCTTGTTTCACACAAGCATTTTCAACAGCGCGAAAAAAGCTTTTTCTTAAATTGTTTTTTTTTTTATTGCTGATGGAAAAAACGCAAGTGTGAACACATTTTAAGAAAAGCTTTTTTTCGCGTTGTTGAAAATGCAAGTGTGAAGCAAGCCTCAACCATGCAATGAACAACCGAAGAACGAATATTCCTAGTGAAAACTTCAATAAGATCAAAATGTCACTGAAGTTGTTCTATTTTCAAATAATTTCCAAGGAAGAAGCTTAAGAACCCTGTATTAAAATGGCTACCATTTTATATTTTTTCATTTTATTCACTGCCTTTTACTAAGTAAAATCACAGAGTTAAATCTAAGAATAACCTTCGCGCAATGACAAAAATAATCACCCTCACTCTTTGTTCATCTGTTCTTAAACTATGTCCATCATTTTAAAAATGTTTTTACCTGTTAATAGTACAATAAGAGGCGGAGAAAAATAGACAGAGATACAGTTTTCTCGTTCATTGCTAAAGATTTACAAGTATTTGAAAAAGCGGAAACATTTTTGTGGCCCATATTGTATCATAATGATTATGCTTCATACAATGTCAAGAGTCGTTACCGATTATTATATAAAAATCATAGCTTGTTATAATTCTGGGTATCAGCTGTGATGACTGAAGTGGAAGGGGTGTAGTGTCACAATTTTTCATCAATTTGTTGTAATTTCCATCTCACTAGGATCCTTGAAGATAAAATTTCTGAAGTTCAGAAGTCTCTTGATAAGGCACTGAAGATGCTAGCAGCAATTGCCGTTTCAGTTGAAGAAGGCTTTGAGAGTGTCATAAAGCCTCGTGAGTTAACTGAATGTCCGAACCCAGCTGCTACCATGGAGGAGCTGAGCAATCTACTAAAATTTGAAGATATAGTAAGTAGCAACTATCTGAATTTTATTTCCCAACTTTCATATTTTGATATATATTAGATATGCAGCTATGTAATGATATAATAGTTAGTTTTTATGCATTATATATTTTTTAACACCAAACTTACTCAAGAATATAATTAACAGAAAGTAATTCTTGGTAGTCAGAAGGGCCATTCTCCTACCGATACTGTAACGAAAATCTTCAGAAGACTTATGACCAGAGAATTTGCAGCTACTTTCAGCCTCAGTGGGTTGGGGGACAAAAGGAAAGCCACTAAAAACAGCTTCAAGGATCATGATGTTGCCCCATTAATTTATGGTATGTAATGTTGATATTTGTATATATTGCAAAATAATGCATTAAATTAAAGAGATCGACAATTGAATAAAGGATCAAGTGTGATGATTGTAAAATTTGTTTGCCTATGCAGTTCCTAAACTGATGTGATCTGGATCCTATAACTATCACATATATATATATACCATTTGTCAGTTATTTGCAATTAGTGGGATAGTGTTATGCTTTTGAAATAGCTACAAGTTCTTAGCTTTATTCACTATCACTTTCTTCATTCTCTCTTGCATTTTGTATATATTTAAGATTTAATTTTCGAAATCGAACTAATTAATGTTAAAATTATGTTACATTTCTGCAACTGAAATTTTTCTTCTATTAAAGGATTGCTGGAAGTCCTACATGTGGGTGTACCGAGATCAGATCTGAATCGATTCATTTCTGCAAGTCTCAAGAGTTTCAATTATGTCACTCCAAAGAAGAGGAAACAAAAGGAAGGTGAATTAGAGGAATCTGCAGCTAAGATTGTAAGACCTAATTCAGATGCCAATGATGTTGAAGTGCAAGCCCAAGACGCTGAATCACTACCAGAAGTCCAAGAAACAGAGTAAACTAAATTTATTAGATTAAATTAGTTGAGACGTATAAAGTCACCTACTGTGTCTTAAATGCCCACTCCAGTCAAAATCAACTCGCTAAAAATTTAGTTGTAAGTTTTCCTGGTCTGGTTTGGAAACAAGTTTTTTGTTTATATTAATAAATTTATTTTCCAGCTAATATATGTGTATTACTTCCACATCAGAAATTTATCCATATATTAACTAATAGCTAATATCTGTAAATAACTAAATTCACCAAGGATAAATCATCTATAACAACTATGGATAATAAAAGTGATAATTTACCATAATGGTAATTCAATCATCCTCGGTTAATAGCAAAAAAATATCCGTAACATTATTTAATTTATCCATAAATCAACTAATGATATCTGCAAATAACTAAATTCACCACGGATAAATTATCTATTACAATTATCGATAATATGGATAATAAAAGCGAAAATATTTACCATAATGGTAATTCAATCATCCTTAGTTAATGGTAAAAATATCCGTAACATTATTTAATATATCCGTTAATAAACTATAAATATCTGTAAACTTGGAAATTTATATGGATAAATCATCTATAACAATTGTCTATAATATATGTGAACGTTACCTCTCTTAATGCACGGATAATTTTACCATTATTGTAAATCACATCCATTATCGGAAGGAATATCCATTATTTCATTTAATTCATCCGTAAATTAACTGATTATATCGGTAAACTACGAAATTCACATGGATAAATTTTCTATTACAATTATCGATAATATGGATAATAAAAGCGGACGCTCCCGCCCTTAATGCATGGATAATTTTTCCATAATATTCATCTATAAATTTCATATTTACGGATAATATTACCATAATTTTCTGCCTGGGTACTAGTTAATAGTAGTGATATCACCAATTAATATCTAGTAGTTATGTATCCCCTCAATTTGTTTCTATACCAGGAAAAATATTTACGAGATGTTTCTCTGATTTATTTGACTTTTCATATGTGCGAGTTGTAATAAGAGTGGGATATGCATGCATATTTAATTTTACCCCTGAATATTTATTATTGTCGGAATTGGGAAGCATTCATAGTTACTTATTTATTTGGAAAATAAATTTGGTCAACTTTTTTTACACTTAATTAATTTCATTAAAAAACCTAAACGACTGTATGGTACAGATTTCTATTATTTGTAATATAAATAATATACACTATATACAGCAATAGTAAATGAATACAATACAGTGTGTCCACGAAAAATGTATCCACTACCATCAAATATAAGCACTAGGTAATTAATTATTGGTAGCCGGTAAAATGCTCGAAAGATAATTGCTCGAATACAATTGCTTGAAAAACAGTTGCTCGAACGAACAATTGATCGAATGAACAATTGCTCGAATGATCATCAATCGTTCAGATAATATAAAATATATACAAATCAGTTATTTTTAATTACTAATTAGAAAAAAGGACGATTAGGTGCAGCTATTTGAAAAGATTTCACTTCATGATGAACTGATTTTAAACAATATTATCTAATTAACAGTTGCTCAAAAATAAAATTTCGAAATATAAATCGATTAAAGTATATGAAGAGGAAAAGCAACCAGATAATGGCTACCGAGAAGGGAAAATTTAATAAAAAGCAAGTGGCACGAATACCAGAGGTCATGTTAAATGTGTCGGGAACAATCCCTCCCACCATCCTGGGATAGGCTGTTCCCATAGCCGAGTTTCTCAAACCTAACAACCCTAACCTATCCCCAAGAACATCTCGTCAGAACCCAGTGAAGATAAGAAAAAACGAAAATTGTAGTACCCAAAATTGCTGTATCATTCTTGTTCAATAAAAATAAGAAAGCCAGTTTAAAAATTGCCAATTCGAAACCAGGGTGGTTAGGTGCAGTTAATTAAAGTGATCCAACTTCTTGACTAACTGGCTTTTATTAATTTGAATACTGAACAATTTGATCATTCGAGCAATTGGCCATTCGATCAATTGTTCGTTCGAGCAATACTTTTTCGAGCAATTGTCTGTCGAGCAATTGTTTACAAGCAATTTACCTAGAATCTTAATTATTGCTTATATGTATAGTAGTGGCACTTATAGTAGCGGTTATAGTATGCATATTATTAAACTAGAATCCAGTGGATGCATTTTCTTCGGACACACTGTACTGTACAGGTGTGTAAACGTGAAATCATGACTGAGAATCAATTGACAGAGAATCAAGTGGTACTGAGATCAAATTACCGGGAATCAATTGACATAGACCCCTTAAGAGTACACTATCCTCCGAACCTATCCACTTCTACCATTTAAGGCTGGTGGATTGTTCCAAGGTGGAATTTTCTGGGTGAAATTTCCCACGGGGGAATTTAAAGTCCACGGTTTCAGACAAGAGCCTAACCCACAAAAGTTTACAATGAAGTATTTCTCGGAAAAGTTATCATTGTAACTGAAAAGAAATTCAGAGTATCTTCATTGTTCCATCAGTATTTTATGCAAAGATTGTTTAAAAGAAGCTTAATCGACCTTAATCTCAGTAAACCTTCAAAACTCCATGTATAAACTCTGTAAGTTTCTCCTGGAAAATCTATCAGTGTGGCTCAGAGTCTTCCTCTACCAAACGTATCTAAATTACAAAGTGTCTTATTCTCATCATATTATTAATTTTAAAGCTATTCGAGTTTTTTCTTTAAATCCGGATTTTTAATTTAGACTATTTGTAGGATATCCAGAATATTTTATTCTTTATTATTCGTCATTTTTATTTTTCTGTTATCAGCATTTCCTTATGCATATGACCATTCAAAAATGATGGACTATGAATGAAAAAAAATTCATAAAGAATCCAGGGTTTTTAGAATATTTTTTCCGATTTTTGTATGGGTAAAATTGTACCTTCGGTCCACCTCCGATTTTCGACATTTTGACATTTTAAATAGGTAAAGGAACCATTTTAAGATATTTTCAAGAATACCAATTGTTGTGGTCCATATTTGTTATTTTTAAGCTATCCGATTTAATTATTCTATATGCTATTTATTATATACGCTATTTATTGTATACGCTATTTATTGTATACGCTATTCATTGTATACGCTATTTTTTATATACGCTATATATTGTATATGCTATTTATTGTATACGCTATTTTTTATATACGCTATTTATTAAATACGCTATTTACTGTATACTATATTTATTGTATCCGGTGTTTATTGTATATGCTATGTATTGCTTTCAATATTTATTGTATTCACCATAGTTATAGTTACGATATTTATTGTATACGCTATTTGTTATATACGCTATTTATTATAAACGGTATTTATTATAATACGCTATTTTTGTATCCGCCATTTTTTGCTTTCACTATTTATTTCATACGCTATTTATTGTATTCACTATAGTTATAGCTACGCTATTTATCGTAAACGCTATTTAATGTGTTTGCTGTATTTTGTATTCACTATTTATTGTACTGGCTGTTAATATCATCCGCTATTTATTGTATACCTCATAATTAATATTTAAGTTATTTACTATTTGCGCTATTTATTGAAGATCATAACAATAGAGACATATTATATTTAAAATAATCAATTATTAAAACTTAACATGTTTATTTTTCAGAAGATTTATTCAATTACATTATATCAATGATATAAGATACAGGTGAACAAATTAATAGAAGGTATGAAGGTGAAGACCCTTATAGCTATACTGGTAATCCCTAGACTGAGAAAAAACAACAACTTCAACCGATGCACCCAGGTGTTTTGAGTTCACCCTATGGCTTTGTCTACAAAGCAAGACACTTTAGTGCATCGAACTATAGTTTGGATGCACTTAAGCTCGAAAACGCTTCAGTTCGATGGACTTTAGTGTCTCAATTATTAGTTTCAAATGATCAGAAAATTATTCTCATCATATGAGCAAAGGAAAACTTGAGACAATAAAGTACATCGAACTGATGCACTTTCGATCCTAAGTGCATCCAAGCTATATTTGGATGAACTAAAGTGTCCCACTTTGGAGGCAAAGCTTTAAGCTGAATTTGAAACACCTGGGTGCATCAGAATTTTTCTTAGTGTATCCCCTATCCTTATCGTATACCACTTCCCATGCCTTTAATTAACATTCAATTGCACAAACATAAAACAGTTTGTAATAGCCATCATTACTAACCAAAATAAAAAGTTTCACTAAATTTGTTTCCTTTATTCCCAGTCATTTGTGAGATCTCTGTGCAGAAAACTAGAAAACTAAACTATGCGAACATAGGCAATTGTTTTCACGGTGATATGGCAACTAATAGTAAATCCTGGGTAGCACAAAGATCCCACGACAATATTATCTTTTATCCTGAATGATTCATGATTATACACATAATATTTGAGCGACCTCTTCGATTATTATCGTAATTGAAAATGACTTTTCTTTATATTTTAGGTTAAGTCAATTGTTTTACAACTTCAGAAAAACTTAAGTGAACACGTTACCTCTCCTGTTATGAATTTTATAACTAACAGTTTCATGATTGTTTATTACATTGTTTCTAGGCACTCTAAATGATATTGTTTTGTCTTACAAAATTCAAGTGAATATTTTAAAATATTTCATGACCAATAGACAATAAATTTTGCTATTAAATTTTGATTTATTCTCAATAATTACGATTTCTTTATTTGAAATATTATCATCAGAAGTATGAATATTATCAAAAGTTTGTACAGAATTTGTATATAGCATATATCTATGAGAATTAGTCCCGAATAAGATTGCAGTTTTGTGTAATGAAAGTTTCTCTTGGTTTCATATGATGAAAGTAAGCTGTGCTTTAAAGTTTCACAAGAAAGATCATCATCAAATGAGGGAATATGCAATTTCGAATCCTAACTACTAGATAGAATTTTTATTATTGTCGATGATTCTGTTTAAATTAGCAGAATTGTTCTCTAGGTTTTAATTGAAACTTGCAATATCATTTTTTAAAGTTGGTATCCCACAAATAAAGGAATGTTATCATTCAAAATGTGTCTATTAATGATTTGTCCATTTACATTCATGTTCGTGTTATTGTTTGTTTCTCCACTTGAGTATTCCCCTTTCCATTTTGTCTTCGTTAATTTCCGATTCAGTTTTTTAGAATGAATTAGAATGAATCTGATCTAATATACAATATTTAAACATTAGGTTTATAACTTGATGAAACCTGAATTTTAATAATAAGGTAGGTAGGAAATTTAAGTTCGAGATTAAGGTATTAAAGTTATTATGGTGACCGGTCCATTCGCCGAAAAAACATTCGCCGAAAGCACTTTCGCCTAAAACACATTCGCCGAAAACACATTCACCGAACGACACATTCGCCAAAAAAATTGATTATTCAAATTTATCTATATGTAATATCCAGATGATATTACATATTGATGGTTTAACTTATAAGTGTATAAATTAATTTAAAATATCCTACATGATTATTGGTTTAACTTTAAGGTATTAACTCATAATACTCTAAAATATAATTACCTCATATATAATGTCATTGCTGTATTATTTGTGTTAGTTTATCAATTCTATGTTAATTCTATTTGCTGTGAACAATTATCAATTACAAAAGAAAAAGATTTTTTTTTGTGTTGTCTCACATTATTTTAATCCTTCTAGGTATATACATTGTAGAATCAGTCTGCTACTGTGAGTCGCTCGTGATATACCACTATACAGGGTGATCCACAAAAAACTCTACCAAGTTTAAATTCGTATATTTCAACAACTATTGAAGGTACATTTAAAACAGATTTATTTCTAGGTTTTAAGAATATTCATATAACTTTCATTTCATAAAATATTGACAATATGGATAGATGTATTTGAGTACAAAAAGGAAGTCAAAATAAATTTTGTTCAGCAACTCCTTTTATAAAATAGAAAATTTAATATTAGAATAAATGGATTAAATATTTATTATTTAATAAATACTTCTAATTTTATTTATAAACTTTTATAATGGGACTAAGAAAAATCATTTATATGGCATTAAAATCAAACAATTAATTACCGTTTAATTTATAGTTACTAAAAAATTTGATCAATTTTAAATAATCATTTAACACAGGATTTTTAATAAACTTAAATTTTTGTAGGAAACCTTAGTCTACTAAAAATGGTCATATTATAGGCAAATGTGTCGTTTGGCGAATGTGTCGTGCGAGGAATGTGTTTTCGGTGAATTGACCTAGAACCGTTATTATAGGACAAGTTTAAGTTCACAAGTAATTTTTATTTAGAGAGAACTAATAAACGTAATACAACAAATGGAAAAGCAATAAGTACAAAATATTTTCTACAATTATATTTTGTTAAAACTATCAAAGCATTCGAGAAAAAGTGACACACATTTGCAAATAATTACTAAATAGACAAAGCAATGAATAATGTGTTCTTACCTTGATAGTGGAGAAGGTTCAGCTACCTCTGTTGTTGTAGAAATTATGTCATTCTATAGGGCAAACATGAGAGTTTTCTGTACTCGAGTAGCAATTCTTAGTCATTAGAGGGATCAATATGGTGTTAGTGAGCCTAATATTGTTTGTAGAGTAAAGAGTTTGTGTATGTTAAAGTATGTGAAAAGTTATTGTACAGCGTAAGCTACAGGCATAAACCCATTCAAAGTTACAAAACAATTAATTAAACATGCATTTAATCATATCGTGCAAAACATTTATGATAAGTTATATTTGTGCAACTTTGTGGAAGAAAAGTGGTTAGAGAAGTGGAAAATGGCCTTAAATAAGAAATATTCACAAAACTGGTAGATAATATGCTCAATGCTCATTGATCTGCAGTCCAATTAAAAAGACCGGTACCAAATTTACTAAAAGGCGGAAGTAACTTTCGCAAAACCTGCTAAATCATTTTGAATATGTTAGATCAATTTGAACATGTTTGTAGAAGGTTTTATAAGACCTTCTAACACATTAAAAATGTATTATTAAAAATTATTTATTCCAATATAATTAATGATTTAATAATAGTATCATTACTATTTTAAGATTGATATTGTAACAGCTGCGATGAAATCTTGGTGTTAGATTTTAGAAGGTTGTAACTCTTGAAAAACCTGCATTGAATGAGAGTTCACGATTAGAAATGCCTAATGAAACGCCTTATATGAATAGCAAGTAATATATCAGATTCCCAAGCAACCATGATACATTGTGCCAACATGGGCACTAGATGGTTAGGTGGGCATGAGATGGCAGACTGAAAAGTAGCCTAGAAATTACATGGGGATAATGTGGTTTTTCATTCCCATGGAATGTTACCTTGGGAGAAGGTTGGCTCAATGTAGCGAATCTGTCTCACGGAATTGTCATATTGGCCAACCTGATTACTATATGACGTGTCAACATTAAATAACTGAAACTGATTAACATATTGGCAACATCTTGGGCCAAGATGGTTTCAACATAACAGCCCATGCTGTCACCATGTTGGCCCACTTTGCAAATAACCACACAGTACCAATATGATTTGTACACCTAGTGCCAACATGGGCCCCATTAACTTGTGTTGCTTGGGTTAGCTGATATTGATACTCTAGCAATGTTGAAAAGTTAACAACGCCATTTAATTATAAAGCCCTTTAGTAAAATTTAGCTTTACTTCGTTAAAGGAAATGACATCTTGAGCCGTGGCTAATTGCCTAAATATTTTTTTTAAGATGTCAACCGATTCTTCTGTCGGGATTCACTTTACTCAATTCATTCTATAAATACTCTAGATTCTGGCAAATCTGTGTTCAGTCTTCAACTAAGCGATCCACGCTACAGTAGTGTTATCTTACGTTAGCTTCAGACTTCCTTGTGTAGCAGCGTTACAGCTTTAGAGTTAACTCGTTTGTGTATCTGCGCATAGGCTTCAACCCTGCATCGTATTTTATCTTCAATAGATAATGTTGTGAAGAAAGAGTTCTGCTTTTTTTATTTCCCTCTAGTACCCTATAATCAAAAACATCACCACATATCATTACTTGTTTAAAGAGCCCAAGAATATTATTCCCTTTTCAGAAAGTGGAGACCCTATTCTAACAATGTTAGATCAATTTGAACATGATAGATTAATTTGCAAATATCAGATCAATTTTATCATGTTAGATCAAAGAGCACCATCATTATTTATTTCAATGGGCAGTATACCCAGAGAGAAAGTTATGGTGGGATATCTTTCAGTTTTCGTGTGTGATAGCTCCATCAAATATTTTCCATGGTGTTTGAGCTTGAATAAAACATTTATGAATGATAATATTCAAAATGTTTAAAAGTATACATATATATTTATTTACGTAATTTAAGATTTTAAAATTATCCATAAAATTAAAACTACTGAAAACTTAAAGAACTATTATACCATATTATTGACGCTTATTATTCATGCATTGTTTTTATAGATGTCTGAATGAAGATTCTATATATGTACTATAAGGTTAAACAACTTATTTTTTTGTGCAGCTCCTCTATCACTTGGCATTATTAGTAAAATTTAACATTAAACTAAACCTAAAGTAAAACGATGCTTTGTCTATTGGAGAAAAGCAAACAAAGAAATTATATTTTACATCAAGTCTTTTTTTATAACTACATTTAATTCAGATTATTCCTGATTCAAAAAGGATCACATTTTCTATTAAAGCAGGAATGAATAATATATATATTAATATATTAATAATGTAGTAAGATTCCACAATCATATTCCGATTTCTATTAAATTCGTTAATCCATTATTATTTCACCATTAGCTATTTATTTATCATTGATTTCAATTAAAAATTCAAACGCTATGAGTGAAAAAAAGCAACCTGCTGTGAGAGTTCACAGCCATTCATAGATTAAATATAAATATATGTATGATATTGCTCAATTAAATCACTGAAAGACGAAGAGAATATGATGTATTGATATATATTCTAGTTAATTGCATGTAATCTATTAAGTGAAAAGAACAAATTATTGGAGAAACAAGAACCCTGACGAAGACTTCAGGAAAGATACAGTGTGTGATGAACTGTTGTAAAGAAAGGGAAGAGTAGAGGCTGTACAAAGGTAAAGAAAGGGAAGAGTAAAGGCTATACACAGGCAAGAAAGGGAAGAGTAGAAGCTGTACATTGTACAAAGGTTATCACTCAATAATACATTGTAGTTATACACTATATAGTATACAGTTCAATACTATTTAGTATTAATACTGACAATTTTTTTTTTTCACAATTCGAATGATTAAATATAAAAAAAATAAACATATAAATTTAAAAAATGATGGCCCATATGTATCAATATATACATATAAGCCTGCGGTGACGTGAAATAAGTATTTGGACAGAACATATATGTATATTTTTCAGCATTTTGATAAAATTCATACCACACAAAATTATAAAATACTTGTACATAATATAAATAAATTGAAATAATACAAATGCAACATTTCTTCCATATATACAAATTATTCAACATTTATTTAATTAAATAGTTAGTGAAAGAAGTAATTTGACAGATGGTAGACTGGCTATTGCTCAGATGGGACCGTGTGCACTAATTACAGCTTCCAAAAAGTATTCCTGTAGTTTTTTTTTCCTGACAATATTTCAATGAAAATTTTGTTAATCTTCCATGGGCTTACTCTGCAATTGGTGAAGGTTTAAGAAGCATATTGCTCTGAACTGTCTCTTCAAATATAGTCACGATTTAAGTGAAATTCAGGTCTGGAGATTAGTTGCTCCATTTCAAAACAGGAATTCGTATATTCTCGAACAATTTCAGAGTTACTCTCGCTGTATGTTTTGTGTCATAACGATGAAAGATTTCAGTCATAACGATGTAAGATTTTGGTCATAACGATGTAAGACATGTCTGGCGCGTCCACGATTCCCTATCAGAAATAAAGAACAGCAGCCCAAGTGTGAGGCATAATGAGCAAAAGAATTATGGTCAGGGGCACTTTTTTTCCAAAAAAGAGGGAAGATCAATAGAAATAATCTACGGAAGTATTAATGGAGTCACATACAAAGAGATTTTGGACAATAATCTGCAACAGATTGTGGAGAAGATATTATTCTCCGATTGATTGGTGGTTCTAGCAGGACATCTATCCAAAACATACAGCAAGGACATATCAGATATGGTTGGTTCGAAAATATGCGAATTCATGTTTCAAAATAGCCCAGACAATCACCTGACATGATTCCCATTTTAAATTTTGTAAACTAGATGTACCTCAAACATGTCATGAAAGAGTGGGAAAAATACGGTACAAAATATTGCCAGGACTTTCAACAACCAAAATTTGGTAATTTCGACCAAATTGGTTTACTATAGATAGAAGTAGTAACGATTATCCTAAAATCCCAAACTACAATCAAATCAAATTTGCAAGTGTTTGAAGGTTGCGCTATAAGCATGTCGTAGTAATAATACGTTTAATATATTATACGTATATTCCCACTATTTCATGAAAAAACCCTTAAGTCTTTTAGTAAACAAATATCTCCTTTGTGTGATTTAATATATCAAACTAATAATATCAGTACAGACTGAAGTAACCGAATCTTTCAAACCTTCAGATCTTGAATCAACATGGCAAATCCTTCAGTTGTGAGCTTCCTGTTTCTTCTTATCGTTGGAGCAGTTCACTCAAACGTTATCCTACAGGAATACAAACTTAAACACATTGTACGGATCAGCTCTACGAACATAGGCAGGACAAACAAATGTGAGGGAATTAAATCACCGTTGAATTTACAATAATTTTTCATGAAATTCAAATGAATGAAAAATTCTATTAACCATTACGAACTTCAAATATTAAAGTAGTACCTTTCAATATTACTTATACTATTATCTAACCTGTTCAAAAATTACAGATAGCTGCAAGAAAATATGTATGGATGACTCGTCATGCAAAGCTCTATCCACCAAAATCATGGAAAATGGAAAATTGAAATGTGATTTTTCGACAGAGAAACCAAGCGAAGAAGAGCTGAACAATAGCCCAAATAGCACTACTTATATCAAAAGTAAGCGTGAAATTGTTTTGATGATGCATCTTACAGATATACAGTGGGGGACACAAGTATTTAAACACCTAGCATTTTATTATTCATTACATTTCCAGTCCACCTAGATGCATGAAACTTTGATAGAATATAGATTTTAATGCATATAATAAGAAATTAAAGAAAATGTAACATTTTACAAGTACATAAATACTATGTAACAAAGTAAAAATAGCTCGTGACAAAAGTATTCAACCGCCACCTTAAATCAGACCTTCACAAGTATGTAGTGATATTCTCTTCCATTCCTCAATTCAGAATTCCTTCAATTCGAAAAAATTCCATTTATTTCTTTGATTGACCTGATTCTTTAACATTCTCCATAGATTTTCAATTGGATTGTGGTCTGGAGATATACTTGGCCATGGGAGGATGTTGATTCTTTTCTCGTGAACCATTACATGGTTAAATTAGCCATATGTTTCAGGTCGTTGTCCTGCTGGAACGTCCAATTCCGTCTCACGTAAAAACCTCTTGCACTGGGAATTAAATTCTGTCCAAAATTTGGCGATACATGGCGCTATCCATCTATCCGTTAATAATATAGAGTGACCCAGACAACCCCACACCATGATACGGCCACATCCATGCTCCACCGTTGATATGGTGGAGCATGGATCCATGCTCCTTTGTCCTCCACACGTGACGAGTTTCATTGTGACCAAAAATTTCCATTTTGCTGTCATCTGACTATAAGCTACTATACAAAAATGCGTTTTCTTTTCTCAAATAGTATCTTGCAAATTTTAAACGGCTTGCAACAAGTTTTTATTAGTCAATGAAGTTTTGCAAGGATGAAAACAGGTTATGCTTTTGTTGTGCAGTTCTCTACTGATGGCACGGCTACTTACTGAGGTATCGGCGTCTTCGAGATTATTCTTTAACTCCTTTCGAGTACTCATCGGCTTATTTTACTCTTTCCAAGGTAAAATTTGATGACCCCGAAGCTTTAATTTTTCGAGGTGGACCTGACCGTGCCAAGTTGATGGCTGTTCCTTGTTACTTAAACTATTGAATAACGGAGACAACGGTTGGAAATTGAACATTTATTTCTGCATAAATCTTCATGTTATAAGTTCCTTTATTATCATGTTCAATTAATCGTTTTTGAAGGTAATTTGATGCTTCTTTTACTTTAGGCATGATTCCTTCCTTTTGGCACACTGAGAGAATTGCTAGACGATATCAGTTGTGAATAACAGTGCAATTGTGAGCAGTCCACGTTGTATCTTTCTTTTAGAGCCCAGAGAATGTTTTAGATTGTATGAGCATTGGAATATTGGTTAGAACATTCTAGAACAGAAATGGTTGAATACTTTTTTCACGTGGCATTTTTGATTTTGTCACAAATTGTTTTTTACATGCGTTTGAAATGCAATATTTTCATTCAGATTCATAATTTACGCATTAAAATCTATATTCTGACAAAGTTTCATACCTCACAGTAGACTAGAAGTGCAGTAAATAATAAAGAGCTAGGTGTTTAAATACGTGTGTCCCCCCACTGTACATATTGGCATAAATCAGCGTCAATCACGTAAATTAAGAAATTAATTGTAATGTGGTGCCTTGTGGCAACGTACAAATACATTTTGGTAACCACAACACACTAGGTACAGTCTCCGTTTTCATGGAGAACAAACAGACGCACGAGCTGTGATTGGGTTACATTCCATCCAATCACAGCTCTGCACTCTCAGTTGCCAATGTCTTATATACCTTTGCAATTAATTCTCCTTATATGTTCTGGTAGTGGTATCCAAGCATTCACCAACCGAGAGTTTAGACCTGAGTGTATATGAGTTCCAGTGTATTTTTGTCTATAGTGGGAGTTCTCTATGAAGAAGAGATTCTGTACAATATTATTGAATATCAATGACAACAATTTTATCGACAGATGTTTGCGAACTTCCCTTCAAGTTAATCAAGGATGTGGGCTGCATTGTGCTGTCTGAAGACATCAAAAACTTCGACGAAGCAACCATAGCCTGCCCCAAAGGATCTAGACTTTACTCTCCCGCTACTCTAGGGATATTCGAACACCTGAGAAAACACCTTCTTCAGCTCATGGAAGGTTAGTCACGTCATATTATAGAACAAGAGAGAAAAATTTTCTTCATTGAAAACCAATTTTATGGCGGTTCTTTGATGCATATATACTTTCCTCCTTAGGAAAATTAATCTTTTGATGACACTTAACTACCAAGTGAATGAACCAATCAAAGTTCAATTATTTTCGACACGCATCACGTATCACCTCTCCAGACAATTAATAGAGCGATAATTTCGTAACGTCTTGCAGTAAGGATTGCTCATTTACTTCATTAACCGTATAAAATTATATATGTCTCCAGTAAACTTGCTCTAAGATAATCTGAATCATTATTTTTAAATATAGTTTTCGTAAATATATGTACGTACCCAATAATTAACAAACCAAATAGCTGATTGATAATTTTTGTATGAATACTGGCGTTCCACGTATTCAGTCTTATAAATGTTTTGAAATAATTTATTGCAAAAACAAAATAAATTAGTTACTAAATCACATTAACATAATTAAAGATGATTTGAATATTTCTGCTTCTCAAATGTCCATTTGCAAATCTATTAATCTAAAGAGCATTATTGTAATACGACCATAGAAGTATTTTCAGACCACTTCTTATATTATACTTCACTTTAAATTGAAGGAATTGAACAACAGTAAAATCGATTAACCAACTTTTCCTGTAATAATCTGTATACAAATTCGAACCAAAGCACAATAAGAACAAGTGTCTAATTTACTCATCATTTTCCTTTTAGAATCAGGTAAATTGGCCATCAACATCTTCATTGGAGTCAAGTTGAATGAAAGGTCCGAGAAGTGGGAGTTGTTCAATGGTGGCGATGTAGGAGATGGAGAGGTAGGAGTGTATCCTTTCGGTGGAAATGATCCTGATGGAGGTGTTCTATGTGCCAGGATGAAGTACGATGTGAATTCAGAATCTCCATACCACCTGGCTGATGTTAGATGCTCGAAAGAATATCATTACTTGTGTCAAGTATTGGTTTGATCATATTAGTACCAACTGCAATATATATTGGAGAACAAAAACACCACTAGTCCATACTTCAAGAGTTGCACAATAGTACTCAATACCACTAGAATTACAATATGATATCACTAGAATTACTCTCCAATATCAAATATCACTAGAATTACACTCTAGACTAGTTATTAATACTATGTAGAATTACACTCTAGACTAGTTATTAATACTAGAATTACACTCTAGACTAGTTATTAATACTAGAATTACACTCTAGACTAGTTATTAATACTAGAATTACACTCTAGACTAGTTATTAATACTAGAATTATACTCTTTTAGCTAATAACACTACAGTTACACTCCACTAGTTAATATCACTAGAATTAGTTGATATCTCTAGAATTACACTCTATTAGTTGATAACACTAGAATTATTTCATTAGTTAAGACCACTAGATTAACACTCTAATATTTAAATATCACTAGAATTACACTATATTAGTTAATATCTCTAGAATTACACTCTAATAGTTAATAAAACTAGAATTATTTCATTAGTTTATACCACCACTAGCTTTATACTCTACTAGGTAATATCACTAACTTTATACTCTAATAGGCAATATCACTAGAATTATTCCGTTAGTTTATACCACTAGAATTACACTGTAATTACTAATACAACAACTAGTTTTATTCTCTGCTTGGTAATACCACAAGAATTACACTCTGCTAGTTAACACCGCTAGAATTACACTCTACTAGTTAATACCGCTAGAATTACACTCTACTAGCTAATACCGCCACTAGCTTTATGCTCTACTAGGTACTATCACTAGCTTTATGCTCTACTAGGTACTATCACTAGCTTTATATCTACTAGGTAATATCACTAGCTATATACTCTACTAGCTGATACCACCACAAGCTTTATATTCTACTAGGTAATATAACTAGCTTTATAATCTACTAAGTAATATCACTAGCTTTGTACTCTACTAGTCAATATCACTAGAAATATACAATGGAAAATTTCACCGCATAAATATTGGAATTTAGAGGAATCAAGTAAAGCATCTTATGAAAATGATTTTTAAATATAAGTGAGTTTGGTAGTAGCAAGACAACATTTTGATAGATATTTGGTTAGAAAAATAAAAGTATACAGTAGGATATTAATATTACTCATTGTGAAAACATAGATCGTCCTTATTATACATTAGTGAAGACTGAAAAGGGTACATTTTCTCACTATCGAACCTCACGGGGGAAAAAAATCTAACAGGACCGAAAACCAACCTTATGCATTCAACATTTTATTGCATTATTCAAGATAATCTAACTCATCATATGAGAGTAACATTTTTTAAATCTTCTACGGTGAAATTTTCCACTTCTGTCATTTACCGCGAATGGAAACTTCCATTGTGGAATGTTCCTGATGGAAATTTAAACGGAAGAAGTGCCTAAGCCAAAAACACTTCGAAATGAAGTTTTTCTGGGAACATTATCCTTGTAACTAATAAACAATTCAGAGTGTTTTCAGTGTTTCATCAGTTTTTCAGTAAACTTCTAAAAAACTACCAAAATAAAACCTGTCTACACATTTGATTCAGACCCTTCCTCCACAGAACGCGACTTATAAAGTGTCTTACCAATTTCAACAATGACGTTTAAGAAAAACTACATTGATTTGAATTTTTTTATATCTGTATATTTTATATATTACCCTATTTTTCGTGCACGGACATTTCGTCCACGGACATCTCGTCCACGGACATTTCGTCCAACGAACATTTCGTCCAACGAGTATTTCGTCCACGAATTGTTTTTTTTTTGCATTATATTTATTGTGTGCATTTATTTTAAATATTATATTATTTATATATATTCTGCAATATAAATGTATTTAACACCCTTATTTTATGGTAATTAGAAATGTATGGTCTTTGCCTAATTTCTTATTGCAATCTTTTTATCCTGTTGTCCAGTATCAGTAAAATAATAGAAGTTAAACTTTTTAATGATATACAGGCAGGCCCCGCTTTTATTACACCTGAATCTTATAAAATCTGTAATAATTACCTGGCATGTTTTGATGTTATTACAGTACATAAACATAAAAAACGGAGACATTTTTTGTGATGTTTATTTCACAGTAACTACAATAATCATCAATAGTAGTATTCAGATTAGTTGGGTATAGGTAAAAATTAGTATTTTATAGCAGAATATTTTTAACAGTGATTACCTAAATTGCATACATACTGATGATAAAAAAATGATATAAAAAATATCTAGATATTAGTTCATTTTAGTGATACGTTATATTATTTAAAACGTAAAAAATTCCGTGTTATATTGGATTGTTTCATAATTTCGGAATTATACATATATGATAATGATTATTTACCTCTATTGTAATTACTTTAATTCTTAAGTATCCACACATTTATTATTGTAAGGACCCTGCTATTTCAGTTCTAAATTTTAGTGATACTCATAATTCATTAATTAATGCAAAATATTAAACGAGGTAAATAACTCAAAGATACAGTCAACCCGTTTAGCATATTTAATTTTATAACTGTAATCGATAGATAAACATTTTTATGTGTTAATTCATATACGGCTTAAATCACTATTATATTATTGTATATTTACTCCTTCCTATTAATGTAATAGTGAAAAATAATATAAAATATATTCCATAAACACTTCAAAATACAAAATAAAGCTATTCGAGGACGAATTGTCAGTGGGCGAAATGTCCGTGGACGAAATGTCCGTGGATTTCAATTATCCGAATTTTTCTAGTGTATATGACCTATCAAAAATGACGGACTATGAATGGATCAATTCTATTCTTCAAATTATTCGGATTTTTTTTTTTAATTATAGTTAGAATTTTTTTTTATCTGAATATTTTTTGTTACTTTCAATTACTTTTCAAGTTATCTTGGATTTAGCTGGACTTTTTTGATACCAACAATCCAGATTTGTTGTTTTTCTGTTATAAGATTTTTTCTGTTATTTAGAATAATTATTTATCCAGATTTCCTGTTATTTGCTTTTTTGTGCTCGGATTTTTAAAATCGAAACCGGATTTCTGTATCCGATTGTTTCCAGCCTTTATCAATCGTAAATGTGTGCAATACTCCGCCTTTGGTGATGCTTACATATTTTAGCTAATTGCCAGAGACAAAAGGATTGTACAGCAGTACGACTTCCTTCATAAGTATATGCCTGAGTATATATCCAGCAGAGAATGGCTCTTGCGAAACAAAGGAAGAACATCCTCTAAAGCTCGAAGAAGAGGTATAAGGGCGGTCGAGCTCTCTCTTTCCTAGTGTTCTCAACCCCACCTTACGTGCTCCTCAGTCATAAATGGAAAAATATTGTTAACATGTTAAATTTATTTGAACCTTTTTGATAAATTTGGACATTTTTGCATGATCAAACTGAACATGTTCGACCCATTGACTATAAAATAAACTTTCAGATCAATTTTAAATGGTTAGATAAATTTTAACAATACCAAGATAGAATGTTATGGTGGGGCCATAGAAGATTGAGATCCTTCCTATTAATCTATGATAGCCCCACCTTAACTTTATCTTTGGTTTGAACTTTGATAAAATTGATATAAAATATAAGCGAATTTCAAAATTTATATATTTATATACGTAATTTAAACTTTAAATATTAAACATGAAACGAATAAATAGTTATTTTTATTTGGTATTACTGACATTTATTCATGCATTAGACTAAATAAATACGAAATACGTTAGAGTTAAAACACTCGCCTAGTTTTTTTTAGCTTCTTCTTCTTTGTCTTCTGACATTACTATTAATATTTAAATAATGCTTTGTCTGCAAGGAATGGAACAGTTAAAAATATATTTCTGAAGCCAACTATTTTATTCAATATAATACTTATATTTAAAGGAATCATATTTTCACTTAATAACAAGAATAAAACATTCACTGATAATATAAAAAAAAATACATTTCACAATCATATTCCCTTCATTAAATTTTGAAACTGTGATTAAGTTTTAATTAGAGTAGCCTAATTGAAGTTAAAACTTAAAATATTTTGACATTTGGAAGGCTATCAATAATATAATTGAAATTTCATATACTGAAAGAAATTTCTTAAGAAAAATAAAGAAAAAAAGAGCAATTTAAATAAATATAAAATACAAGAAACATACAAATAAATCCAAGTATAGAACAGTGAACACAACTGATTGAGGCAGAATAAACATAAGTAAAATAACTATATTATACTTGATTGGCCTGAATTAATGATTAGTTAGTACTTTTAACTATTTAACTGGATGTCCATGGCTACCCAATCTATCATTTAACCGCACTGTATTCCATAATTAAACCGCACAGAATTGCATAGTTTAACCGCACAGTCTACCATAATTTAACCACACATTCTATCCTTTAATTGCACATTATTCCCTAATTCATCTGCACAGATTTCTCTAATTCAATCGCACAGCATTCCCTAATTTAACCACACAGTATTCCATAATTTAACCGCACAGTATTCCATAATTTAACCGCACAGAATTCCCTAATTTAACTGCACAGAATTCCCTAGTTTAACTGAACAGTATTGCATAATTTAACCGCACAGTATTCCCTAATTTAACAGCTCAGAATTCCCTAATTTAACTGCACAGAATTCCCTAGTTTAACCGCACAGTATTCCATAATTTAACCGCACAGAATTCCCTAATTTAACTGCACAGAATTCCCTAGTTTAACTGAACAGTATTGCATAATTTAACCGCACAGTATTCCCTAATTTAACTGCACAGAATTCCCTAGTTTAACTGAACAGTATTCTATAATTTAACCGCACAGTATTCCCTAATTTAACCGCACAGAATTCCCTAGTTTAACTGAACAGTATTCTATAATTTACCCGCACAGTATTCCCTAATTTAACTGCACAGAATTCTCTAGTTTAACTGAACAGTATTCTATAATTTAACAGCACATTATTCCATAATTCAACCGCCCAGCATTCCCTGATTTAACCGCACAGTATTCTCTACTTCAACCGCACAGAATTCCCTAGTTTAACTGCATAGTATTCCATAATTTAACTGCACAGTATTCCATAATTTAACCGCACAGTATTCCCTAATTTAACCGCACAGAATTCCCAAATTTAATCGCAGAGAATTCCCTAGTTTAACAGAATAGTATTCCCTAGTATAACCGCACAGAATGCCCTAGTTTAACAGAATAGTATTCCCCAATTTAACTGCACAGAATCCCCCAGTTTAACCTTATAGTATTCCCTAGTTTAACCGCACAGTATTCCCTAATTTAACTGCACAGTATTCCATATCTTAACAGCACAGTATGTTATGTTGGTTTTACATTTTACTTCTTGTAGTCTAGGTGGGATAAAAATATTTTTATTTATAGATTTAGAGTTCGGTGATTATACTGGCTTTCAAATGTTGTTAGATTAGACAACAGATATGAGTCAAAGTAAATAGTGTGAATCTGCACATCTGCCAATCTAACAGTTCTTGACGAGTGAGGTGGGGCTTCATCTTACAAGAAGGCCAATTTATCTGAATCTGGTAAAATTGAAAAGCAGACCAAAAATCAGAATGGAGTAATTTAAGATAATTATCATCAATAACATTGATATCAATGTAAGCTTGCTAGAAAATTGGAAAAATATACCATCATGCAAGGATTAGTAGTATACCGGTAACGACAATTAATTTGCTTTCCGTGAACATGAAATGTGCTTTTTCTTGAAATAATTGGTATTGGAGGAAATCCTGAAAATGCAAAAAATCTACACGGGATTTGGAGAAAAATCAATATATATATTTAATAAATCCTATTTATATATTTTTGAATTACAATATTGATACAGGATGTCATAAACGTTTTCGTTTAAACAATTGAAATAAGATAAAATTCTTGGTGAAATGGGATATTTTTACTTATTTAACCTTCATTTTTGGACATATGCCGAGGGATTAAGACGTGATGTAATGGTTTTGAAATTTTACAGCATTTTTTTCGGTAATTCTCTTGTTATACTTTAATGGGAAGGAGTGATTCGACATACAAGTAAATTTATACACAATTATGGGATATAAGACGTTTTTTACTGATTTATAATATATTCGAGAGCGATGAAGATGATTACCCAGGAGTTACTATTACCCAACCCAACTCTGTGAAGTTGGAAAAATGATCCACCTTATTTTGTTATGTGCATACCCATTGTCTTAGTATACAAGTTTTTTTTATTAAAAAAACTTAAATTATACATTTTGTCATTGTCCTAACAAAGCAAGGTTGGCGTCACCTCTATGATGGGGGAGGCAAGCCATAATTTCTGGGAGGGTTCAGAACCAATTATAGATGATATAAAATGTATATAACTATATATGTGGTAGTGCTCAATTAAAAGAACAAAAGACAAAGAAACTATAATACCTAAATTCATATTTTCTTTCCTAGCCAGTAATCGATGAGCATAGATTGACGAACTAATTGTTCAAATACAAGTTTCAGAAAATGATTCAGTGTGTGATGAACTGTTGTAAAGAAAGGGAAGAGTTGATACTGTACAAAGGTAAAGAAACGAGAGAGTAAAGGTTGAACTAAGGTAAGAAAAGGGTTGAGTAATGACTTCATAAAGATAAAGACGGGGATTAATATAAATAAGTTATTATCAACGACGATAGTCATGTATGCAATGCTTATCCACCAGTTAAAATAATTTCTTATTATAATGGAAATAATTGAATCTATATTTTCATTCATTTATTGTCTTTGAATTGATTTTCAATTCATCTTCATTCTTTCATCTATATAAGCAAAAAATAGTTTCTGCATAACACAGTAAATTGTTTGTCATTCTTAAATTTAATATTTATCAACTTTTCATGTATTAACCTTCGGCACTGTACGATCAGTTAGAAAGGTTAAAACTAAATTAAAGTTCAGTTTTTACATTTAATACACTCTAAGAGCATCATAAAAAATCAGGAATAAAGTGAATTTCAATTATTGTTGAGACCAGCTACGAGAAGAGCCTAAAAACAGCTCCTGTATTTTCTTATGGATTCCGAAAAAAAGGTTACTAATCTTCTAAATTCATCAATTTCGTCTGGACTCTGAAACAAACTTCAAATTGTAGCCCAATAAGGAAACTAATTACGGAATTTTACTTTAATTATTGAAAATCGAAAGATTTCGTTAGGATTTCCATTTAATTTTTACAGTGGAAACACCTCTTTGACTTAAATACCTCCTTAAATTTATTTGTATAGATAACACAATTACTGTAAAGATATTTTTTTAATATATGGACAATTTTCTCTAAATACTTATGTCTCTTTTTCTCACCAATCCGCCTGTTAGATATTCATCTGTCAGCAGGCAAACCTCGAAGAAATATCCTCCACTCCCCTCTATCTTCATACAACTTTTCATTCACCACCTCTCTCAGCTGTTTCCCTCTCCTCACCATTGCTCTGTCCACACCCTCCATCCACCTCTTCCTAGGGCGATCCACTGGTCGTTTTCCTGCTGGTCGCTACATTAGGTATTTCTTAGTTTTCTTTTCATCGTTCATTCTCATAACATGGCCATACCATCGTAACTTATTCTTCTCTACTTCCTCAACTAGTGGAGTTATGTTTAATTCGTTTCTGATAACCGTGTTTCTAATTTTATCACTTCTAGTAACCCCCCGGATCAATCTCAACACCCGCATCTCTGCTGCCTGTAACTTTGACTCTGTTTTAGAAGTTAAAGACCAGATTTCGGACCCATACAACAGAATTGGTTTAAGAATGGACCTATATATTATTATTTTGCATTCCCTTGGTATGTGTTTATCTTTCAACAGAGGATACAACATGCTAACATTATTATTAAATTTTCCTATTCTATTTGTAATTTCCAATTCCTGCAAGTTTCTTTCCCCCACGTTTACTAGTAATTTTCTGTCTGGTTAATTTTATTTTGTTCCATATAAATGTCATACTGCTCAGGTCTTCTAGCTATTACCACCAATTCGGTCTTTCCTTTCTTCGTATACACATTCATTCCGTTTCTCCTCATACCCAACCACCATCTGTTTGCAACGTCTTGTATATTGGCAGCCGAATCTGCTATCACAGCCACATCGTCGGCGTATATTACTCTCTCCTCACCACAAGCTCCAGGTCTAAAGTCTCTCAAACACTTATCCATAAAGATGATGAAAAGTAACGGGGACAACACATCACTTTGCCTAACTCAAGAATTAATTTGGAACCAGTTAGTTTCTATACCGTGGGTCGACACCTTGCTATTGCATCTCGCAAACATGCTTTTAATTACTCTCACTAATTTACGTGGTTTATTGTAGTGATCCTCCAGTAGTATTTGCCATAATCTCCCTCTATTTATTCTATCAAATGCTTTTTCTAGATCTATGAAAAGGGCGAATTTGTCCATACCCCACTCCCAGCTCTTTTCCAGGATCATCTTCACAATAAATATGGCATCAGTCGTTCCTCTGAACGGGCGGAAACCAAATTGACACTCATCCAGTATATGTTCTACACATGATCTTCACCTTTTTTCTATTATCCTGGAATAGATTTTACCAGAGTGAGATAACAGTGTCACCCCCCCTGTAATTATCACATTTAGTTTTATCTCCTTTCTTAAATATCGGACTTATTAATCCATTGTGCCAGTCCGTTGGTGCTCTTTCAATCAAGTAGGCAGTACTGCAAATTCTATGAAGCTGCTCCTCCGCACATTTTCCTCCCGCACGCAATATCTCCACCGCCAGCCCATCCTCTCCTGGCGACTTTCCCCTCTTCATTTCTGACAATGCATCTCTAACTTCCTCAATAGTAACTGGAGTAAATACTTATGTAAAAAATAGAATCAAACCATATTTCGTATTCAAAATGCTTAACAAACCCCTAATTATATTTTATTAATAATTACACATTAAATTGGTAGCCCGTCATTTACTTCCAACCCAAAAGCAATTTCCACATTAGTTTTTAATCGGACTAGGGGTTCAAAGATTCTGCATTCTACTCTAACTCATATTGATGAAGTAAAAAAGATACAAGGGACTTCGTAGAAGCAGTCAGAAAGAAAATAGTTAATGTAATCTAGATGATGAGACATAACACCTTGCAATTCAACATTTTAATCATACGCATGCTTATTAGAGAAGAGGATGGCGTCCTTTGGGCCCCGAACTGTTGTAATTTGGATTAGGTATTGTCTTTTTTTCATTTTTACCATTTATATTATCTTTATCATTTTTAACGCTACTTGCAGTTTTGGAGCATAACACTAGGGTTATGCTCTTCAACTACGAGGTCTTAAATTTTTTGTTAGGTAGGCTTGTAGGCTTCATTTACTATCACCTCTTCATTTTCTTCTTCCATTCGCGAGTCCAGCCACCAGTGCTTGTGTTCCTTTTGTCACATTCTTTGGTAAGTGACTGCATTCACGGAGCAGCTTTTCTGCATCCATGAGAATAGTCACTGACGGTGGTAGGTAACTTTGTTCATCGAGTTACTTTTCTTTCTTACTGCTTCTTCCAGTCCTTTGTATGTAATTTCCTTTTGACGTCAGCAAAACAGTCACAATATGACTGAAGTAGACGGTAAACCCATATTAAAATGAATGAAATATAGTATATATCGATCAAACAATCTATAAGAATGAAAACGTAGCAAGTATATAAGTTGGCTTTTCCTTACAATCGACTTTTCCTCTCTAATTTGTTTTATAATAATATTAATAGATACGGATTTTTTAACTGATTTACACTTCTTTAAGATTTGATAAAACTGTAGTTCCACTTATACAAGTATTCAATTATCAGTTTGAAGGACTTTGAAGAAAGGATTACTACAGAAGGGATTTTCTAATTCACCTATCACCAAAGTTAAAGGACGCAGGAAAGCTACTCCGTGAAAATACAATCAATTAGTAATAGTAACGCGAACAAAGGTGACTGCACTTAAACATAGGTAGAGGGAAATGAAGAGGTTACAGAAAATGATATCTACGAGTCTACCTATAAATAAGGAACTTAATACTAAAGTTGCTGGTAAAAACATACGCTGAACTTCTGATGTTTCTTGACAAATTTCTCTGTTCGATAATTTGTTTAAGAGTTAAATTGTTGTGCGATTTTAATATATTAGCGCATATTGAGTAATACCAACCACATGCTTAGTAACATTTATTATCGGTGTTGTCATGGTTTATTTATTCAAATTAAGTAATTGTAATAGTGTTGTTTATTTGCAAACCAGTGTGGTAGGTGTTCTTTATGAACTAAGCTTATTAAATGAATTCTTTTGAGAGGTAATTCCTGTACATATTACAATATTTCATTGATAATGGTATAGAGAATGTCCATATTCTCGAATAATTAAACTCTCTCTTAGCTATCGGAGGACACTCAGTTTCTGTGGCTTAGTTTGCAAAGCACTAGTGGTTTAGAAACGAGAAAACTGTCCAATTTTGATATTTCAATCTCTTCTAATTTTCATTATTCCATGGAAGTTAATATATCCAGTAAGTGAGTGACTTTAAAGAAAAATTGCACTCAGCTATTACGAGAAGTAGATTGAACTATTTTTAAATGAGATGTTTCGGTTTTTTTCCACAATTGGGACAAAAATTGAGAAACACTAATAGTATATATTTTTGTAAATTATGATGATTCATGCCAAAGACAATTTGCATATCTGTACTGAATATTAGGATTTTAAATTCACCATGGATTAGTTACATCCACAACAACAATCAGTTATTAGCTGTATATTTCGTTTCGGCTAAAATTTACCCCCTCCCCCCTAATTCTCCCTTAGAGGAAGCTACCTCTTCAATTAAGGTAGCTTCGATAATGATGAAATGTAAACTCTACTGTTTTAATGTTTGGAGTATTTACTTAGATTGCTTTACTATAAACAGTAAAGTAAAAATTTTGTCACTATTGACATTGCGGGGATAAAGCTCTCTCCCATATACCCACACGAGCCATTAACCTATCACTATAAAATTATTTATACGACTGCATATAATATTATCTATCGATGGTTGCGCTAATAATAGATCCAAAGACGTTGCAACACGATTGACCGATTACTAGTATTATTTTAGGTGTTCCAAAGTTTTCCCAATTCACAACGAGGTGATCCAAAGTGAAGAAGACATCGTAGAAGAGGGGATAGTGAAAGTTCGCTCCATGCAGTAGCCACTAGGATGCTTACCATGGATATAGCAAGGCAGAAAGAATAGAGAAGAAGTGCAAGAAGTTGAGAAAAGATACAAGAGAAAGCTGAAGAAAAAGAGCATTAAACAAAACTAAAATGCTAAAATATGATAAAAAGCTCCATCAGTAATCTATCTAAGAAAATATATATATATAAAACTCTTATTATCTTTGTAATTCTCAAGTATGGTGTTAAATAATAATTTAGTTTAAGAAAATCATCTCGATTATAATGTTTAAAACTATGTAAATAGATTGAGTTTATTTGTTATAATTATTTGATTAATTAAATTTGAGCTTACTGTTGTGAGTTTCTTAAGATTTGTTCTGTATTTTCAAATGTAACTGAATTAGATGCAATATTTTATTTTCTATTATTAAAAAAACCCTCAACGCCATACGTTCCATCAAACTGACAGTATATTCATTTAAGTATATAATACGATATAGAAAACTAACTGCTATCATAACTGCTAGCAGAATCTATTTTCCCGTATAACAATCTTTCAAACATATAAGTGTGTTTCAATTTATTTCGATTTGAAATGTAATTTATTTGTAAAAATTATTTCGTCAACAGTTGATTCTTTATCCTAATATTCTAAATCTTATATGATACTAATATAGTTTTTACCTTACAAATTCGATTCCTTGTTTTCGAGCCACCCTATACAGTATACAATGCGTACACCCTATATAGCTTTCGAGCCACCTATAGAATCTCTTCTCGGTAGATTTTAATGTCCCAGTTTTATGAAACTAAATCTTAACTTACTTCAGTAAATATATTATTCTTCAGTAGGTTATTTAATCTGGATTCGAATTAAATTAAAATTGAATCCACTACTAAATTGAACTCAAATATCTTATTGAGATCAGCTTTAATATAGGCTAAATAGAACTAAGCATATAGTAAATTCAAATCTGTAAATTTGGTAGATGCCTTTTTCTTTTCCACACATTGTAATTGTATAGCTGCCAATTGAAAAATTGAGATCAATGAATTTAAATGTCTAAATCTAGGTCATTACTCATTAGTTATAGTGTAACCTTAAATATGCATATTTCAAAACTATCTATGATCTAGGTCAATATTTATAGATTTATAGTCATAGATGAAGATTTCAAAAATAAAAATTACAATTTTTAGGTGTTGCACATTTGCTAATAATTGGGAAAATTGATGAAATTTCAGTATCATACACAATTACTCGAATTACTACAAAACTCCTACGATCGTCTACGACTCTACAGTCTTCAAGGACAGTTGCAAGATCATAATATCATAGGGACAAGGTTAATATTTGATTTCTGATTCTAAAGTCTCCATACCTCTTTCTTATATGATTGCAAAATAAATACATAAAATAATATCTTCAATTTCTGTTCCTTTGGAGTAAATCTTAAATCCAAGAATTCTGTGATTAAATTTACATTATGAAATTGGTGGTTTCACGTTACATCGGAACAAAAGGCAAAATAAATACAAGGAACTTCAAGAAACAGTCATTATGGAAAGTGGCTAAATGAATAAAGTCACTAACTATCAGTCTGTGACTGAGCTCATGGATACAGAAAAGATACTATAAAGGAATATGATAAAAATGACACAAGCACCGGTGACTTCACTTACGAAATGAAGAGGAAAATGAAGATGTGATAGTTTTAAGCCTACAGCCCTACCTAACACACAATTGTAAGACCTCGTAGTTGAAGAGCATAACCCTAGCGCTATACTATAAAACTGCAAGTAGCGTTAAAAATAATAAATACGATAAAATTTACGAGCTGTGCACAGCCCGACTAGTGATATAAGTTCATGAATGATATATCTGATATAAAAACAAGTTTAAGGATTATATAATATACATTTAACGAAATTGTGAATATTAAAATATTACAAATAGAACCTTTGGTAAATTTTACCATACACAACACCGCTTTAATCATGACACCTGTAATTTTTAATAGATTTGCTGTATTTCGATCATTTTATTGATATTCCATTAGATTCAGAGGTGTAATATAGTTTGATCGAAAGAATTATTCTTATTTGTTTAAGATATCCTGCCTTTGATAGTCTCTTGGTTATATTGAGATATTGCTATTGAGTGTTAAGAGTTGTAAAATATAATATACGATGATAAGAATTTAATTTATTTCATTTCGAAAGAATTGATAAAGAATTTGAAACTTACTCACCAAAATAATTCATTAAAGTATATGTTCAAATATTAATAAACAACATAATTTAATTGATACCATCTTTGAATATTCAGCAAAATTCACTAATTGGTATCTCTATTGTCATTTACTATTAACTTATTGGCATCTTTTTTAGTTACTACAAAAAGGCGGGGCTTATCCTAAGCAACGGTGCCATATCTCAAAATATTGACTGAAAAATCCACGGTTTTTGTAATTAATATTCTAACTGTATTCATAATTTGTTTCCCTGATAATACCCTCCGCTATAATTTTTGTGTTACTCTATTCATTAGATCTAATGCCTAGGTCACATTATCCAAACTTTGTTGGGGCGTTCCTTGAGTGGTGAAAAAAAATCATCACCACTCGTTAACATTGACAGATGTTGCGCCCCGTTGGTGCTCAACTATCAAAAAATGAACTTCAACTATCGATTTCTATCAAAAATATATCAGAGTTTCTTATAACAAAGAGCTGTGTGGCCATTTAGAGTACGTAGACAAGTGAACTTCTTATTATTTTCATCAATAGATGTTTGTGAGCTTCCCTTCAAATTAATCGAGAATGTGGGCTGCATTATGCTGTCACAGGACATCAAAACCTTCGACGAAGCAACCATATCCTGCCCCAAAGGATCTAGACTTTACTCTCCCGCCACTCTAGGGATATTCGAATACCTGAGACAACATCTCAATCATCTTAAGGAAGGCAAGTTTGGTTATAATATTAAGCAAATGGTAGAACGAACTCTGACTGTCCTTCATTGGAAAACAACTGTTCTGATAGTTCTTGGTCTCAAAGTGAATGGACCACTGCAAGTTCAATATTTCACGACATGCATCACGTGTCAACTCTCTATAGACAAATAATAAATTGGTATTTTCGTTACTTCATACAATGATGACTGTTTAGTGCTTACTCAGTTCACTAACTGTCAGATAATCTGAATCAACATTCTTTATTTGATTTCGCAAATGTACCTATCAATATTTATCTCGCAGCTTATATAGGAATTTAGTTATATTACTTTGGTTTCATATGGTTTGAGTTAATTGCACAAATCTTACTTCACAAAATATGAATTGGTCAACAAGTCACAACATTCTGGGGACAAAAAACCTTTAATCGGCTTTGAACCTAACTGTTCACGCAATAAAAAAAGATGACTTAAACGTTTTGAGCAAGTCAAATGTCTGGTTGCAAATAAATTCGTCCAAGAACATAAATGAAATACAACCATATAGAAGGATTTTCAGACTACTTCTTAAATTCGACTTCAGTTTAATTGAAATAACATGAATTGATTTATTCATGAACACTTAAAATACATACATTTTTATAAAAATTAAGATTACTAATCAAAATGTATTTACAGCCCTGAGAAGTACATATAAAGGCTTTTAGGGCAAGAAGACAAAGAATTTTAATCTTTCTAACCTATTTGACATCAGAAGATTAAATTAAGCAACTTTGCATGCTATATTCTAATTACAAATTCGATCATAAACACATATTAGAACATTAAACATATGCACTCATCTTTTCTCTTCCAGAATCAAGTATATCGATCTACAACATCTACATTGGAGTCAAGTTGAACGAAACCTCCGAGAAGTGGGAGTTGTTCCACGGTGGCGATGTTGGTAATGGAGTGGTAGGAGAGTATCCTTTCACTGGAGGTGATCCTCATGGAGGAGTTGTGTGTGCAAGGATGCACTACAGTACGAGATATGGATATTTCTACCATCTCTCTGATAGAACTTGTACGATGGAATATAAATACTTATGTCAAGTATTGGTGTGATTACACTATTACTAACTTCAATAATTAGATGAAAAAAGGATGACTAGATGAATACACTATATATGTAGTAAATATCACTAGAATTAGACCCTACTAGTTAATATCACAAGAATTACATTTTATTAGTTAATATCACTAAACTGTGTCCATCGCTTTATTGCAGAACACTATTTTGCTATTAATTTTAAGATTATTAATCGTACAGTAGTGAAACTTAGGCCAGTCAAAGATTGCTTCTGAGTTAGTATCTTGATGAACTATTTTTTAAATCCATGGGAAATTTGGAAAGTTATGAACGTTTATGCATTTTGATGGCATTTTAATTGTCTGTGAAAGGGCCAACAAATGGATAATTTACTAATAACAAGAGGGTAAAAATTGTAGCAGGTCTTTCAGAAGAAATGACTCTTTTAGATTTAACTAAAGAACTTGGGAGGGATAAGAGAACCATAGTTTCTTTTGTGGAGAATCTCAACACCAATCCATGGAGAGATGAAGGTACGAGAAGAAGCATTTCCTCACAAAATAGGCAAAAATACACAGGCAAGTCATGAGACAGCTAAATGACACCAGTTTCTCCATTTCTGACCAGATTGGCATTGGTCCTACGTCCAGACATACCCGATGCAATGTCTTAAATGAAATGAAGTTGTAACCCTTCATGCATGAGATTTTGCGAAGTAATGCAAGAAAATCATTTTATGCCAACGAGATAACTGCAAATTATTAGGCTGAAGGAACAAGTACTCATCAAAAGAGGTAATGTAGGATTGGATTGTTAGCTTTGACCCCTCTGTAACTCGGAAAGGGCCAATCGACGTGTCACCAATGATGCCCACTTAAAACATGAAGCCACCGCCTTCTCGTTGGCGGCGAAACCGGTGTGGAATAACAGCTCAGCTCCAGTAGGTTCCAATCATTAACCCATCAATCCAGACAATCAAGGGTGGCTCTTGCCTCATCTGTTAAAAGGACAAGTAGGAAGTTTGTTTTCAAGTACCTTTGTGTTCATCTATTGTTCTTTTTCTTATGAATCTTGTCCACTGAAGGTCTGGAATGGGGCTCCACGTTCCTTGTCGTCTTATTTAAGACAATGTTTGGATGTAAGACCAATGACAGCCTTGTCAAAAATGCAGGCACTAGTGTCATTTGGCTGCCTTATGACCTGCCTGCGTATTTTTCGCATATTTCGAGGGGAAATGCTTCTTATCGTACCCTCATCTCTCCCTGGGTTGGTGTCGGGATTTCTCTATGTTTCTCTCATATCCCTCCGAAGCTCTGTGGCTAAATCTAAAAGAGTCATCACTTCTGCAAGACCTGCTACAATTTTCAACCTATTGCTAGTAGTCAATTGACCATTGTTTGACATTTTCACAGAGGTGCAATAAAGCGATTGACAGTGAAACTGCCTTTAAAATACGTAAACGTTCATAACTTTTCAAATTTCGCACGGATTCAAAAAATATTTCAGTGTAATAATAACCTAGAAGCAACCTTCCAGTGACTCAAGTTTCAGTACTGTACGAATAATACTATCAAAATTATTTAAAAAATAGTGATCTGCAATAAAGTGATGGACACAGTTTAGAATACCACTCTACTACTTGATGTCAGTAGTATTATACTCTACTAGTTAATATCACTAGAATTACACTCTATTATTTATTATCACTAGAGTTACACTCTACTAGTTAAAATCACTAGAATCACATTCTACTATTTAAAATCACTTGAATTACACTCTAATAGTTAATATCACTAAAGTTACACTATACTACAGGTGTTCCCAACCGATGGGTCGCGACCCCCTTAGGGGTTTCCATAGGAGTCGCAAAGCCATATCTGGGGAGCTATACGTAAGCCTGTTAGCTACACAATATAAATTTTCGGACGATTTATTTTCTTCTCTTTACAGATTTTTTCAAGTGTGTGTATCAGCTTAATGCTGAATTACATCATCAGATATTGCACTAGCTAGATTTAACAGCTGTACAATCCTTATTCTACGTTATTTTGAGGCATATAGGTTATTGCAATGTGATTGAATTAGCAAATGAATAATTACAGGGTTCTTAAATATTCATTTTGAATAATTGCGTAAGACTACATTACTTCCACAAAATTCCGAGAGGATACATTTTGTTATCTTTGCAAATTGCGTAAGGGTATATCTTAGGCGGTATTTTTTTGTTTGTAGTCTTGTTATTCGACTAACTCAAAAAGTATTCAACCAAATTGCCTGAAATTTGGTGGAACGATTGGTCAATGTCCAGGAACCGGTTTATTAGATTTTTGAGCGAACCAAGGATTATTGGATGTTCATTGGTCAATGTTATTTATAAGTGACAGTAATGGTATACAGGAGCTTGTAAAGTTAACTGACCACAGTCCTTTACTTTACTAGGTTACATTCTGGTTCATAATGTTTTCTAGCCTTATATCTGGTCCGTTAACTTTACTTTATTATTAAATAAATAAACAAATATTTAATAAATATATTATTAAATATTTGACCAATAATTGGAATAAGAATAAAATTTGTGAATTATTTCAAATAATAAAAAATGCACAATAAATGTATAATCATTATTATTATCATTTATAAGGTGGTATATTTTTTTATAATACTAATGCAAATATTTTTTAAAACTAAAAAAGTTTTCTGGTCTAAAGTTATCTTTACAAGCTTCATTTTTGGTCTAAATTGCTTGAAATATTTTTTGAGAAGATTTATAATTATCCAGGAACCATTTGCTAAATTTTGTGAACAATCGGATCAAAAGGTCAAAATCATGAAAAGGTCAAAATCACGAAAAGGTCAAAATCATGAAAAGGTCAAAATCGATTCGATTGGCAGCACTTTCTAGTTTCACATGTTTTTTTCCGGGAACCAGACAACTCGCCGCCAGACAATTTGCCGTGAGGACAACTCGCCGCTATGACAATTCGTTGCGAAAACAACTCACCGGGTTTTGTGTTTTACTGCCATATGTTTTACCTTCATTTGTTTCATTTGTGTTGTATCGCCATATACACCATTTATATATAAGAAGATATTATAAATAAAAACGAAATGTTGTAAAGCAATTATCAATTTTTCTTAGCCCTATATAAAAATGTTTTTTCAAGTTAATCCTTTTCGATGCAGTTGAGTTACATATGTCCCAACATTTTACTTCGACATAAAGCCTTGTTACACGGTGCGAGTTACTATCGTGACAGTGGACAGCAGCTGTCCCACTGTACTCGTATGCCAGTAGCTCAATGTTCATAGCATTGAATTTCCATAACAGTTACTCGACTGATGTGGTCACACTGTGCGAGTAGCTGCACTACAGTAACTAGCTAGGGCAACTTGCAAGTTTACTCGCACCGTGTTAAAAGGCCTGTAGAAATGGGTAAGATTTTAAGTTCAATGTGTCGATTTATTACTCTGATTGATGAAAGATTAGTCATTTAGATGCATTTATATGAATCATTTCGTTGTTTCGTTTTACTAGTGGGTTTTATATATCCCATTTTCACGGAACACAGGTTACTTAGGGTACACATATGTACCACATCAAATATTCAAAAAATGAATAAACACATTTGCCGACGATCTAAGTTCATCCATTAGTAGTCAAATCTTCCGAAAAATAAATCAAAATATTTCTCAATTTGGCAGAAAAAATTCCGCGTCGAAAGGGTTAAATGAAACGTTTTTTTAATAAACATAAAATCTATAGTCTAAACTATCATAAACATAGCGTGTGTTGCAAATTAACAATAATAATTTTTTCGTTCTATTTGAAAGTATTTTGTTAAAAATAATTTGCAATTGGAAAGAAAACAAGTTCAAGTGTCTTCTTAATTCGTTCAATGACCTGCAAAAATCAATTTAGATTAAAACTAGTACAGCAAAGCAAATAAAATGTTCTGTAACTACGAAGTCTTAGATTTTTGGGTTAAGTAGGCTAATAACCCAATTGAAAATAAGAGCAGGTTCGAGGCAAAAGTTAAGCGGATAGTCACCACGGCAGTCAAAGAGCAGCGAAAGCGCAGCGTGGGAGCCGAACTGACCGCTTTGGGGGCTAATTCCACTCCGCCGTAACTGAGCCGAGCTATTTTGGGCACCTGCTACTATCTTGCTCAGTGTGGTGCCTGCCTGCAGATGCGCAGCTCTTAGGGAAAATTGCTATAATAGTAATATAATATTACAGTTGTGGCTAAGGTCTACGCATCTGCAGTTAGGCAGAGCTCTATGCAAATTTAAGCAGGTGCCCAAAGTTGTTCTGCGCTGTTACGCTGGAGTAGAATTAGCCCCCAAAGCGGTCAGTTTGGCACCCCCGCTGCACTCTCGCTGCTCCCTTACTGTCGTGGTGACTACTTCGATTGGCATAACTGCTGCGTTGAACCTGCTCCTTCCTAATTGTCCGCAATAAGTTGTCTGGCGGCGAGTTGTCCCAGAACCGTTTTTTCCTCACCTCCAAAATGAAATAAAAATTAAGCTGTTGCTAGTAAGCTCTGACTAAAGGGGTCGATTGGCTTTCAAACTTCAAGGTAAGGGGTTGCATGTGTCACAACGTTGGGGTCCCCTGATCTACTAGTTAATATCACTAGAAATACTCTCCACTAGTTAATTTAATACCATCATTAACTCAAGTGTGTATACTGTATAACCTATATATTATATATGCTATTACCTAACAATGAATATTATGAACAACTGTTGTATGTTGGATGACTTCTTCCTATTTAAGCTCCCTATCTAATAGTTTATTATTATGTAATTGATTGATTGATTTTTTTTTTGTAATTTGAATAGAAAATTATTAAAATTTGGTTAATACCTATAGCTATTGCTGACAATATTAAATTTCTAGAAAAACTATACTATCTTTATGTCCATACTAAAAATTAGAAGTACAGGCAGATCCCGCTTCAAGTCAAAAATCGTATCACACATTAACGTAGAAATTGAACTTAAAGCGGGGTAGACTCCGCTTTAAGTTTAGCATTATTGCTTCAATCTCTTCGTTTTATATTAACAAAAATCAAAGAGGGATCTGTTTGTATACGACTAAAACTATCAAAAGAACCTCTCATCTTATTTAATTAAACTGGTATATATAATAAGAGGCTCAATTTTCTGCATCATTCAACCCTAATAGCTATATATCTAATTCCTTTTATTTTTTTTTTATTTTTTTGGTCATTTTTTTCTTGAGGTAATATTGGATTGAATAGAATATTTTATTTTAAATTTGATAACCTTGTTTCTTTAGCAAATTATCGATTTGGTTCATTAATATTCTTGAATACAACCTAGCAGAGCTAGGTGGCGCTCGACCCAGTGCATACTTTTCGAACATTTATCTTTTCAGTAGCTACTTTGTACCTAATTAGGTTCAGTTTAGCCTACTATGAGAAGATAAAGCGCTTAAAGTGATTAGTTAAGCATATTTATTGGAATTAAAGTTAAAACGGGTCTCTCAGACTCATTGACACTATTCATGTATGGATTTGGTTTTCTAGTATTATTGCCACTAGTATCATCTTTTTTTCTTTTTCTTTTTAAACCAGAGAATGTATTACAAAAGTAGATTTACACTATTTTCTTTTTGTACCAGGCAAATTAAATGTTGAAATATTAAGTTTTTTATTCATTGGTCTGTCAAATCCACTTCCACCATTGGTGGTAAAATATATAGCGCCAGGTCCAATGAGTTAAAGAGACACATTTTTCAAATAAAATTCGAATAATGAAATATTAATTAATAATTTACTATACTACCAATGAATTATTGTTTTACTATTCAATTTCTTTGTAATGAATTTGTTAATCCATCATTATGTAACCTAGTAATTATATATTTATGAATTCACTTAATTTTGTATAGCAACTCAGTAAGTGAACAAGAGTCATTTGCTCTATGCGTTCACATCCAAGTATCGATTGAATATATATAAAATTTATGTTACTGCTCAATTAAGTGACTAAATTGACGAAGAAGAATTAGTACTAATGGTATTCTAGCATATTGCCAGTAGTCGATTAAGTTAATAGAACAAACTGTTGGAAAAGCAAGTTCCTTGACAACGATTCTAGAAAATGCTGCAGTGTTTGATAAACGGTTGTAAAGAAAGGGAAGAGTACGTACGGGCTTACAAGGTAACGAAAGAGAAGGGTAAATTCTGTAAAAAAAAGTGATGAACCAAATTTGTTTAATTTAAATCAGCAAGAAAAAATAAAATTAATAGAAAATTCTAAATTTTGACTTTTCCCAAAAATTCTATTGAATAGAAATCGCGGTGGATACACCAGTAGTAACCGATATATTCTACCACGGAATATTCCACCCTATTTTTACAGTTCTCTTCACATATTAGGTGTAGTTAGTCATATTAATCATTCAATAATATTTTATATAATGCTTAGTAACTAGCTTTTTCTATGACTTTAATTAAACCTTTTATTTGCCAATCACATGCTATTTTTTCACTAGTCATGTGATAGAACAGAAGAAGGAAATCTTGTTTGAATGATCTTTACCAGTTGATGTTTTTAGTTTTTCAATCAAAAACTGATCATCTTTACTATCGCTGATGCAACCGCGATTTTAACTGTAAGAAAAAGTCATCTAGTTTTTGAAATATAATGATAGTAATTTTTAATCTTAGAGTAAACATTATGTTTTCGCATTCAAATGACACTTGCAGAAATGACTTTTATACACAGTTACTAGTCTTACATTTGATGCAAAATGTGTCTCTGCTAATGTTTTCGGGTTTGAAATTTTAATTTTAATTTCTCTCTGTTTAAATACATGAAATACTAATCAATAATATGAAGATTTTTTAAAATAACTGTTCACGAGCCCCTAGTGGTACTATTCTGAAGTTGTCTTCGGCGAATTTAAGAGAAGAAGCGTAAAGTCCCCTCGGACTGTGATTGTTGTAATTCGGATTAAGAATTTTATTCATTTTCATTTTGACCATGTTTATCATTTTTACACTACTTGCAGCTTCAGAGGATAAATTATTTTTTTAGATTTTTGTGTAAGAGAGACTCTTATAGGTTTCATTTACTATCCCCTCTTTATTTTCTTCTTCTATTTGTGAGTAAAATCATCGGTGCTCTTCTCACTTTTCGTCATATTGTGACTGCATTCACTGAATAGCTATTCAGCAGCCAATATAATTGTCACAAGGGTGGAATTTGACAAGTGAAATTTACCGGAGTGGAGTTTACCGGAGTGAACATTCCCGAGGGGAATTTACCGAGGTGGGGAATACCTATAACCACACCAGGCTTATATTAGAAGATTTTTTCAAGTTAGTCAATTCATTATTGAAGGAAATAATGCACTTTTATTGTCAGTATTGGATGAAATTTACAGTCTATAATTTTGAAATCTAAATATTGTTTCCCATAAATTTACAGGTCACAGTAATAAATTTTTTAATGAATTCCTACAATTGCAAGTAAAAACCTCGCCACTTTTTAGTATGTGAACTGCTCCTTTAAGTTCCAAATTTTTTTAATTTTGAGTGGAGATTTAATTTTTCCCAAAATGATATTTAAATCAGGGTACATACTAACATATCTAAATATTTCACACTTTCAGATCTTGACCAATATGGCGAATCCTTCAGTTGTGATCTACCTATTTCTTCTCATCGTTGGAGCAGTTCACTCAGACGTTATCCTACAGGAATACAAACTTAAACACATCGAACGGATCAGCTCTACGAACATAGACATGACAAACAAATGTGAGGGATATAGTTCACCATATAAAATATAGTTTTATATGACTCGATATGGAATATTGAAATTTTAGCTTTTAATATTTCCTGTGCCATTCATAAACCTGTTGAATTACAGATAGCTGCAAGAAAACATGTATGGATGACCCGTCATGCAAAGCTCTATCCACCAAAGTCATGGAAGATGGAAAAGTGAAATGTGATTATTCGACAGAGAAACCAAGCGAAGAACAGCTAAAGAACAGCCCGAATAGCACTACCTATGTCAAAAGTAAGCATGGAATTGACTCTAAATTTTGGGTTGCTCTATCCATTAGATTATCTTGGATGCAAATCTGCAAATCATATCAAAATTTTTTTTATAGTCTTAATATGTAAATTAAGTTGCTAGGGTGCGTTTTGCACTACCCTCCGATTTTCCAACTTAAGGAAAAGAAAGGTTTTCTTCCAACTGACACCAAACAATAAAATAATGATATTATTTGCGCGATTTACTTTCATTATGCGATATGTTATGATTGCGCAGTGAATTTTTAGTGTAATGAAATTTCGCGGTAATCTTTTAATTGCGCAAGGTATATATGGGTATGAAGCAGAACTACCACTGATAGGGAAAATCCCCCAGACGGTGGTTTTTTTTTTTTGCATGACTTTGAGCCCCCACTAGGAATATTTGAAATAAGAATTTAAAAGAAACAAATATATTTTCTTGAGTATATGGCTTGGTACTTACATTTCTAAACTTCTAAAGGCTATCTACAAAATGTGTTGAAAATAGTCGCCAGAATCATGTAGTCAAAGTCTTGCGCTCTTCGTCACCCTCTTAATTATTGCTGCGTCATAATTTGCTGATGAGAATCCACATGATTTTGTTGAAAGAAACTATAGAAATGACAAAAGTAATTATATTTGTTGCGATTGTGGACGGTAAACCCTATTGTCCAAGCATTCATTGATGACAACGGCCTGTGTGACTCTGTTAATGGTTCCTATAACAAGGTTTTGCTGAAAGACAAAGTGTGGCAAAAAATTTTCGAGCCATTGCAACATGATGCAGACTCTGGTGGATGCAAGATGGTGTTCTATCTCATTGTACAAGAGTGGCTAAGCAGTTCTTGAAGAAAAATTTCAAGGACGAGTTACCAGAACAGACACTGGGATCTTCTGGCCAGCACACAGTAAGATCTCAATCCTCTTGATTTCCATTTATGGGCTTCAACACAAAATATTTTGTATTCGGAAAAGCCTCAATCCATTTCTGGAATGAAAGAATTTAGTGTGTGAAGCTGTTTGATGCAAATTATGACGCAGTAACAATTGAGAAGGTGAAGAAGACTCGAAGAGCGTCTTGAAGAGTGCAAGACTTTGACTACAGGATTCCGGCAGCCATTTCCATAACCTTCAGTAGATAGCCTTTAGAAGTATTTTGAATGAGTTTCAAATATGTTTATATAACATGAAATGTAAGTGCCAAGACTTATCTTCAAGAAAATATATTAGGTTCTACTAAACTATTATTTCAAATATTTCTAGTGGGGGCTCAAGGGAAAAAAAAACACACTGTATGTGTGGGAAAACGCGTTCTGTTTGTAAGAATGTAAGAAAATTACCTATCCATATTATATAAGTACCTTGGTACACTAGTTAAGTAATAACAAGTTTGGTTCCTAGATACACAAGGTATGTAGTATAAAAGGTTAGCCACCTAGACACACTAGTTAGGTAATTACAAGTTTGGTTCCTTGATACACTAGTTAACGGCATAAAATGAGATGTATAATCAAGAAATGAAAGATATACATTTCATGTAACTTTTCCCCTCTATAATTAATGTTTGGTAATAAAACTGAGTCATGATTTGGTAATAAAAGCGGGGCCTGCCTGTATTTCCCACAACATTCATTCTGTAGAAATAAGGCTACTTAATATCCATTTCAAAAATTTGAGGTATAATTGAAACTTTAATTCATTTATAATACATGCAATGTATGTTATCACCCGTGGCCTCACAATTGCCACCCTCAGACAATTGCCACCCTCGGACAATTGCCACCCGGACAACTGCCACCCGGACAATTGCCACCCGGACAACTGCCACCCGGACAACTGCCACCCTCGGATAATTGCCACCCGGAAAACTGCCACCCGGACAACTGCCACCCTCGGACAATTGCCACCTGGACAACTGCCACCCTAATATTCATTTTCAGGCTTTTGAATTATTATCAGATTATATGGAAAGCAGCCCTAAAAAATATTATATACGGTTTGGTTATTTGTCTGTCTCTGTGGGGGGAAGGGTGTACAATTTACTGTTATTTTAATATAATATAATGGTGTTTAAACTGTTAATATGTATTATGTTAGGATAAATAACATAAATATATCAATACTTAATACAGTGTAGGTCTCCTCAATTATGGACAACTGATCAGTCCGTAAATTTTGTATTCCGTAAATAATGCACTAAACGAAATAAGGAAGGAAAAAATGTACGGAGGTAAACTATTGATTGAATTTCTAATTTATGACGTAATGTTAAGGAATTTCTCTTTCTTTTATTGGAAACAACATTTCTATATCAGATACCATTATAGTTGTGGTAATTATTTTGTAAAATATTGTTGTAATCTGAAAAAAGATGTTTTTTTTTCTAAATAAAACAAAAGTCCATAAAATTTGAATTTCGTATAAAATATGGCTATGATTAAAGATAGTCCTTAAATTTTGTGTCGTAATTGAGGAGTCCAACTTCATGTTAAAATAATAAATAATTGTATTAATATGTCTTAATTTATAGCACTATGTATTTACAGTGTGTAATTGCACACATGTATTAATTTGATGATGATTTATATATTGATTTTATTGTAGGTCTATTAATTATTGATAGAAAATCAATATCTTTACCAAGTAAAATTATATAATCTAATTTTTTTTCATTATACAATTTGCATTTATATTACTACCTACAGATAATTTTTCAGGTTAATAAGCCATACAATAATAACTAGGGTGACAATAATTGTCCGGGTGGTATTTTTCTGAGAGGGGCAATTGTGCTGGTGGCAGTTGTCCGGGTGGCAATTGTCCTAGCACCGTTATCACAATGGTAGATACTAATAACATATACATATAATTCAAATCAAAATAACTTTAAAATCAGTTATAATGAATGTATGCTTGATGTAAATTGTAAATGAAATCCATTATCATGTGGTGGAATTTCCCATGGTGGAACTTTCCAGTGGAAGAATTTACCTGGTGGAATTTTCAGTGGTGAAATTGATTTCTTCAGAAATGTCAAAAGTATGATTTTTATTATTATATATTATTATCAATGTAACCCGTATGAATAATATTTCCTCCAAATCAGTAGAGAAACTGATAGGTGAAGCATACAAATAATCTTTATTTTGTAATAAGTGGTTCTCAAAAAAATTGTGTCTTAAGGACGGTTGGACAGACGGACTGGCGGATGCAGCTCTTGTTATAGTATAAAATATGTGACAAACGTTAAATTAAAAAAAATATAATAATAATAAATTCTATCGATAGATGTTTGCGAACTTCCCTTCGAGTTAGTCAAGAATGTGGGCTGCATTATGCTGTCTGAGGACATCAAAACCCTCGACGAAGCAACCACATCCTGCCCCAAAGGATCTAGACTTTACTCCCCCGCCACTCTCGGGATATTCGAACACCTGAGACAACATCTTGTTCATCTCAAGGAAGGTAAGACACGTCATACTATTGAGCAAGAAAGAAGTAGTACCCTTCATAGGAAAGGTACTGTTCTTAGGATTCTTTGCAGCAGAGTTTATGGACCAATCAAAGTTCAGTATATCACGAGACGCATCACGTGTCAACTTCTCTAGATCGGCAATTCCGTTACGTCATCTATTGAGAATTGTTCACAAGTGTGGACTGAAAGTAAGGGGTTCTGACAAACTTCAGAATCATCATATGGAATAGGCATAACTAGGTAGCACCTTTTTGATATTTTTGAGTTACCCCGAACACTTGTATTGTAAAATATATTTCTAGAGTAATCATGTTATTATTATAATGAGTGAATATATCTATGAATTTTACCTTACACTATTTTCGTATTAAAATGTTCTGGATTAATATTATTAACTCGGACTTTTGAACAATAATACTCCAATGAATTTCAAATTGGTGACCTTATTTAGTTACAACGGGTTCCAAATAATGATATGTTTTATTAATCAATTATTAAAGTTTTTCCTCAATCTCTTGCATATAATAATACTCCAAATTATGTTATTCATTGAGCAGTGAGCATCAGAACTCTCTTAGAGTGGAGCACTACACTGACCAGTCTCTAGTGGCACCTTAATTCAAACCATTCGGAAGGGTGGGGGCAACTGTAAATGGTCCCCCATTGAGGTGTCTTCATCAACTGTGCATGGTACCTTATAACGGTCCACTGTATGGGTTCTTCTAGTGATTAGAATCTTACTCTTTTATTTATCTTTTCAGATTCCTCTTTATATCTATTAATCTCCTTCTACTAAATACTCATTGCCATGCCCTAGAACCAACTTGCTTATATGGTTCCGACCTCAGGCCTATGGTCAATGCTCAAACGTATTTAGGCTAAATAACACTTTATTTGTTATAACTCAAAAGGGATTGTATTTATAGATCAAGCAATAATTATAACACAATGCACTTCACTAAGCATTCACTAGTATTTGTCTCGTAAACTAAGGACTTGAGATTTAGATGTTAATCTCATGCGAGCAAAATGGTAACTAGCTGTGAATGCTCATTACACATAATTATATAGGTTCGCCAAAGCAGTTATGCGGACACAAGTAATGTGTTTGCATCACTACACATTGTCGTACCAGTCTGATTTTTCAGCACAGTAACAAAAATATATTCTTCTCAAGATTCTTATTCTGAATGATAATAAAACACATTTTTTGATTTATTTAGCAGATTGAGCTAATAATCACGATAAAAGTTAGGTACTTAATCTACTGTAACAAATTGAAGAAAAAGGATTTCATTTTTTCAAACCTATTGAACACCAGTAGAATGAATCAATAGACTAAATTAGCCTGTAAAAATTCTCAATTATCTTTCAGAGTCGAATGATTTGGCCGATGACAACATCTACATTGGAATGAAGATGAATGAAATAACCGAGAAGTGGGAGTTGTTCCATGGTGGCGATATTGGTAAAGGAGTTGTAGGAGTGTATCCTTTCGCTGGAGATAATCCTAATAGAGGAAGTCAGTGCGCCAGGATAGTTTACAACAATAACGAATTTTTCTACCATCTGGCTGATATCTATTGTATGTATAGATTTAAATACTTGTGTCAGGTATTGGTGTGATCACAAGATCTATAGTACCAGATGCAATGGCTATGAGTGATTGCACAACTAGAATTCTCTAGTTAATATCACTAAAATTACACAATACTAGTTAATATCAGTAGAATTACACTCTACTAGTTAATATCACTAAAATTACACTCTACTAGTTAATATCACTAAAATTACACAATACTAGTTAATATCACTAAAATTACACTCTACTAGTTAATATCACTAGAATTACACTCTACGAGTTAATATCACTAGAATTACACTCTACTAGTTAATATCACTAGAATTGCACTCTACTAGTTAATATAACTAGAATTACACTCTACTAGTTAATATCACTAGAATTACACTCTACTAGTTAATATCACTAAAATTACACTCTACTAGTTAATATCACTAGAATTACACTCTACTAGTTAATATCACTAGAATTACATTCTACTAGTTAATATCACTGGAATGAGACTACTAGTTAATATCACTAGAATAACATTCTATTAATTAATATCACGTTAATTAGACTACTAGTTAATACCACTAGAATTACATAAACTAGTAAATATCACTAGAATTAAACTCTACTAGTTAATATCACTAGAATTACACTCTACCAGTTAATATCACTAGAATTACACTCTACTAGTTAATATCACTAGAATTACACTCTACTAGTTAATACCACTAGAATTGCATTTAACTAGTTAATATCACTAGAATTATACTCTACTAGTTAATATCACTAGAATTACATTCCACTAGGTAATATCACTGGAATTAGACTACTAGTTAATACCACTAGAATTACATAAACTAGTTATTATCACTAGAATCACAATCTACTAGTTAATATCACTGGAATTAGACTACTAGTTAATACCACTAGAATTACATAAACTAGTTATTATCACTAGAATTACACACCACTAGTTAATATCACTTGAACTACACTCTACTAGTTAATATCACTAGAATTACACTCTACTAGTTAATATCACTAGAATTACAATCTACTAATTATATCACTGGAATTAGACAACTAGTTCAAAACTGCTAGAATTACACTCTCCTAGTTAATATCACTAGAATTACACTCTACTAGTTAATATCATTAGAATTACAATACTAGTTAATCTTACTGGAATTATACTACTAGTTAATATCACTAGAATTACACACTACTAGTTGATATCACTAGAATTACACTCTTCTAGTGTCTCTGCTTGTATTGACTAGTAGATTGTTTATGTATACGCTATATATTATATACGCTATTTATTATAATTGCTATTTATTATATACGCTATTTATTATATTCGCTATTTATTATGTACGCTATTTATCATAATCCCTATTTATTATGTCTGTTATTAATTGTATTCACTATTCATTGCTTAAGCTATTTATTATATACAGTGCCAACAAAAAGTAACAGGCCACCCTTATTTTAATTTCTAAAATTTTGCATGTTTGGGGCACTTTTAATTTCTAAAATTGTGCATGTTTGGTGCACTCTATTAAATTGCCCTTTTCCTATGGGACTGATAGTAAATTATCACCTATTTTCTAAGTAGATGAGACTTGTTAATAAACTTATCCCATAGGGCAAAATAAGTCTCCGGGTTCGTTACAATTATTTGTATTATCTTAACTTGAAGAGACTTGGAGGTAATTGATTGAATTCTATTAAACTGACAAATGACTAAACGGTAAAAGTTTTTAGGAGGTAAATTAAACACAAGGATGTTTTAAATGGGTGTACTTATATTAAAGTTCGAATAGTACAGAGTTCTAAGACTTACGCACAAGTCTTTAAATAACACAACACAAGTTTTAAATAAACTAGCGGTTCAGTAAACTTAGGGTTTAAATAAACAAGGGTTTGAGTAGCCATCTCAAGACTCCCTTTTGGCGGCGAAGCCAAGTTTCTACCAGGATCAGGACAGACCCATCTTTCGGTAGACTAACGCGAACTATGAACACTTTAGTTAGGTGCCAATGGTATTTAAAGGGTGAACTGGAGAGTCCAACCTTCCAGTGAGTGAATAAACTTCTGTTAAGGTACTGATAGTACTTTTCAAAGATGTTTTTCTACTCACTGCAGATAGAAATAACACACAATGCATTATTCAAATTTAACACGCTAGTGGTAATGGCTTTCTATACGATTAACATATAGATCGAACAGAATTACTAATAGTTCATTTTAGTAAAACCTGATTTGCTAATAAACATCCAAATTTAAGCATACTATTTCAGAGTCCTGTTTAACCCTATACATGATCAGAAATGTTACAAGTTCCTAACTATTAATTAAGTATTTCAATTAGAATAATTGAAATACTTACTTAATTCCTTTTAAATTAATTAAGTATTAAATTATTTCAATTCTATCTATAGAAAAAGAACTCAATATTTCTAAGTTGTATAACTGATTTACAAAGTTCATGAAGTTATATAACTTAGTACAAATTATAAAGTTATATTCTGAGTTACAAGTTATAGCTCTGGGTTACAAGTTATAAAGTTATGTTCTGAAGTTACAAGTTCTATTAGCGGCTTACATCAAAGATATTCGTTTATAATTATATTCGAGCTCCTAACGAGAATAACATGACCATAAATTTAAATAGCATTTCCTTCTAATGAACAGTGTATAAGATTAAAAAGATTATGCCAGATTAAATGATTATCAAATCATTGAAATTGAAAGATTAAGTAAAGATACAAGTTCAGCGTATTAACAATAGAAAGATTGTTAATAGTAATTGTGCCTGGTACTATTTGATTGTATTCCTATTTTCCTATTTTTATCGTTGATTTAGTTAGAGTGTCGTTTGTACGTTCACTTAGTGTCAGGTAATAACATGAATATAACGCCACCCGTTTCAGATTATTATGATAAGTATTATTATGCCAAGTATAGATTTTAATTATCGTTTTGTCATAAATTTTTATCATGGAAAATGATCTATTAAGTTTTTAAGTAGTTATCCATGTTGTTGCCTATTAGGTTAAGGCCGTTTGTTTTAATGAATATTTTTATTTGTATTGGAATATATAGTATACGTTTTTTTTTTAATTTTCTGTAGGCTGCCCTTGAAGCAGAAGCTTTTCTGGGCCTAAATGTCCCTATTTTTAGTAACAGATATATTATAATTGTAAAGAGCAAGTATTACCCGAATACTTGGTCTAACTGTAAGGGATGTTTAGTTCAAATAAATAATAAATATCGTGTGACATTGCAATGTTCAATAAAATCAAATATTGGAAATATATCATTTTCTATATAATTAATTTCTTAGCAAATGCTCACGGTAGAGTCAGTGGCGCCTTCTTGTAAATGAACCAATTGAGTTAAGTTTCTACCTAGATACTAGCTCCAGATGAAGAGATGGCATTATTTTAAAACTATGGCTTCTTGTCCACGAATTCAAATAATATTTTCACCATTTTGACGCAAACAAAGGTTGATTACAGCATATATGAAATAATATGGAAACAAAAAACATACTCACGTACATAATAATGAGTGCAAATGCTTCCGCTTATAGATGTCGCTAATTTTATAATATACTTTTTATATGAACATTTTAAAAATAAACGAACATTCAAATATTACATAATTAAATATTCTGATTCGATTTAAAATAAATTTGGCGATTATTTGATTTTGACTTTACTATCCCTTTAAGTAGACCGTATCCATAAAATATATTTTTTTATTTAACTAATATACAAATTTGAAATTTTCAGGGTTAATACAACTATTCAAATCGAGTAAATTGTACTGAGTATTTTTTTTCAACTTTAAACCCTTCACCCTCAGCTCTATAGAAACCCAATTTGGGGGGTACTTTCAAAAGGCATCAATGATACAATTTTCGAGTTAGATACATAGGGTTGGTTTCATTATTCTTCAGAATTTAGTTGTCCACATAGTTACAGAGCTGTTTTTTTTTTCAAATTCGTCTAAGAAAAATTGTAAAATAATTTTTTCTAATATTTTTTACATAAACGTTGATTTTTTTCGTATATCTCATTATACCTCTTTTCACATATAGAAATTTGGAAAAAAGACATGTCTCTATCTCAAAAACTGTACGAGTTGACGCCTTTTGCAGTCGAAAAAAATGAACTTTTCATGAAAGTCAATTTACTGAATTTCTATTGAAAATATTGTCTAACTCAAATAATTCTGGTTACATAACTTTAGCTAGGAGACTTTTGTTTGGGTGTTTTTCTTCTTAATAATGCATCTAGTTAGCAAATCATTTGATGTGAGATCCAAATAAACCCTAAATACCTGGGCTGGCAGGTGTTTTGACAGACCTGACAGGTATATTTTCCAATATTGTAAATGTGCTTTTGAAGCACTTCTAGATTGTTTTTAGCTCTAATATTTTAACAAGTTATCGGAGAGACTTTAAGACATCGTACTACATATTGGAGAGCTTGCATATGCAGTTGGGTATGTTGGCTAGATCTGATCAGGTGGCGAGAGCACGACTGTAATCTGTATTTCGTAAGGAAACTGGAGGGTGATTGAATGCAATTCCCCCACCATCATTAGCAACACAGCTTGATCCAGAGGTCCTGAGGGTAGCAATTGCTCTCAGAGTGGGTGCCAAAGTTTATGAACCTCATTCTTACCACTGTGGTAGTGAGATGGAGGCCAGAAGATTGCATGGCATGTTTTGTAGATACAGTTCTGGGCTTTACCTAAGACATGTAGCATAGAACAATGATGCAAACAGATTTTACAGTGTGTAGAACATGCCTTCAGTGCTTGAGCCTCCTGAGGTTGACAGGAGTGATAAATGTCAGAAACGTTAACGTCTGAAATACTCCACCCTTGGTGATGTTTACATATTTGAGCTAATTGCTAGAGACAAAAGGATCGTAGAGCAGTACGACTTCCTTAGTAATGAAGTTCAAAGATATATGCCTTGTTAAGACAACAGAAGAGTATTAGCCTGCTTCCAGCAGCGAAAGACGATCTTTCAACCCACGGAAAGAATGCCTTTAACATCCTCTTTCCCGCGAAGGAGAGGCTTTAGGGCGGTCGATTCACTCTTTCTGAGTGTTCTCAACCCCTCTTTACGTCCTCAGTCATAAATTCCTGAAAGTTTTCTCTTCTGCATAAATCTTCTTGTTTCGAAGGGAAAATATTGTTAACATGTTCAGTTTATTTGAACATTTTTGATCAAATTGAACATGTTGGATCCATATGAACCTGTTAAATTAATATGTACTTGTTAGATCTATTTGAACTTGTTAGATCAATGAACTTTCAGATCAATTTGAACATGTTAAATTAATAAATTATCAGATCAATTTGAACTGGTTTGATAAATTTTAACAATACCAAGAGAGAAAGTTATGGTGGGGCCATAGAAGATTGAGATCCTTTCCTAATAATCTATGATAGCCCCACCCAAACTTTTTCTTTGGTTTGAACTTTAATAAAATTACTATACAAATATTTATATTTATATACATAATTTAGACTTTAAATATAAAACTTAAACGAATATTTAGTTTTCTTTGTTTTCTGACATTACTATTAATATTTAGATAATGCTTTGTCTGCAAGAGATGGAATAGTTAAAAATTTATTCCTAAAGCTAGCTATTTCATTTAATATTATACTTGTATTTAAAGGAACCATATTTTCAATTAATAACAAGAATAGAACATTCACTGATAATTAAAAGAAATTATATTTCACAATCATATTCCCTTGGCTAATTTAAGTTTTAAAACTATGATTATTTTTTTAATTAAAGCAGCCTAATTATAGTTAAAACTTAAAATATTTTAACATATAGAAGGCTATCAATTTTAAAATTGAAATTTCTACTAAAGAAATAAAAATCTTAAGAAAAGTAAATAAAGAAAAAAAGAGCAATTAAAATAAATATTAAATACTACAAGCATACAAATATATCCCAGTAAAGAACACTGAACTGAACTGATTGGGGCAGAATAAACATAAGTAAAATAACTATATTATACCTGATTGGCCTGATTTAATGATTAGTTAGTACTTTTAACTTTTTAACTGGTTGTGCATGACTATATAATTATAGCCATGCACCATATTCCATAATTTGCCCCCACAGAATTCCTTAGTTTTACCGCACAGAATTCCCTAGTTTAACCGCACAGAATTCCCTAATTTAACCGCAAAGTATTCCCTGATTTAACCGCACAATATTCTCTAATTTAACTGCACAGTATTCTCTGATTTAACCGCACAATAATCTCTAATTTAACCGCACAGTATTCCCTGATTTAACTGCACAGTATTCTCTAATTTAACTGCACAGTACTCCATAATTAAACCGCCCAGTATTCTCTAATTTAACTGCACAGTATTCCCTGATTTAACCGCACAGTATTCTCTAATTTAACCGCCCAGTATTCCCTAATTTAACCGCACAGTATTCTCTAATTTAACTGCACAGTACTCCATAATTTAACCGCAAAGTATTCCATAATTTAACCGCACAGTATTCCATAATTTAACCGCGCAGTATTCTCTAATTTAACTGCACAGTACTCCATAATTTAACCGCACAGTATTCCATAATTTAACCGCGCAATATTCCCTAGTTTAACCGCACATCATTACATAATTTAACTTCAAAGTATTCGTTGATTTAACCGCACAGTATTCTCTAATTTAACCGCACAGTGTTCCCTGATTTAACCGCACAGTGTTCCCTCATTAAACCACACAGTATTCTCTAATTTAACCGCACAGTATTCCATAATTTGACCACAAATACTTCCATAACTTATCCGCACAGTATTCCATAATTTGACTGCACAGTATAAAAATCTACACGGGATTTGAAGAAAAATTAATATATATATTCAATAAATCCTATTTATATATTGTAGAATTACAATATTGATGTAGGATATCATAAACGTTCTTATTTTAAGAATTGAAATAAATTGAAATTCTTAGTGAAATGGAATATATTTACGTATTTAACCTTCATTTCTGGACATATGGTGAGGGATGAAGACGTGATGTAATGGCTTTGAAATTTTGCAGCATTTTTATTCGGTAATTTTCTTGTCATACTTTGCTGGGAAGGAGTGATTCGACTTAAAGGTAAATTTATACACAATTATGGGATATAAGACGTTTTTTACTGATTTATAATATATTTGAGAGCGATGAAGATGATTACCCAAGAGTTACTATTACCTAACCCAACTCTGTGAAGTTGGAAAAAATGATCCACCTTATTTTGTAATGTGCATACCCATTGTCTTAGTATACAAGTTCTTTTTATTGAAAAAACTTAAATTATACATTTTGTCATTGTCCTAACAAAGCAAGGTTGGCGTCACCTCTATGATGGGGGAGGCAAGCCATAATTTCTGGGAGGGTTCAGAACCAATTATAGATGATATAAAATGTATATAACTATATATGTGGTAGTGCTCAATTAAAAGAACAAAAGACAAAGAAACTATAATACTTAAATTCATATTTTCTTTCTTAGCCAGTAATCGATGAGCACAGATTGACGAACAAATTGTTCAAATAAAAGTTTCAGAAAATGATTCAGTGTGTGATGAACTGTTGTAAAGAAAGGGAAGAGTAGATACTGTAAAAAGGTAAAGAAACTAGATAGTATAGGTTGAACTAAGGTAAGAAAAGGGATGAGTAATGACTTCATAAAGATAAAGACGGGGATTAATATGAATAAGTTATTATCAACGACGATAGTCATGTATGCAATGCTTATCCACCAGTTAAGATAATTTATTAGTTCGAAAGTTGTAATTATTTCTTCATCATAAATGATTAGTTTAACTAAATAATAAACAATAATTTTGAGCTATTCAATAATTGTTATCTAAAGATGTTTTGTGCAAAATACCGTTTTAACACTATTTAAAAAAAAACACTGGGAGCAGAAAATTATTATCAATTTAACGACTTTTTCTAGAGTGATGAAAAAACACTTTTCTGGTTCAGGGAGCAAAAAAAAATATGAATGAAATGATCCTGATTTATTACCAAGTAACAAGAAAGAGAATTCGGGTTTCCTTTTTTTGTGGTCTATAATGTATACATGTATAGACACAAACTTTTTGTTTGCTTAATGATTGAAAGTAATTTATATTTTAGTAATAAAATAGCCCCTCTGAATAGATTAGCTTTACCAAAACTATAATATCATCAATTCAGACTACAGTCCCTAAATCTGTCAAACTTCAAGATCTTGAATCAACATGGCAAATCCTTCAGTTGTGAGCTTCCTGTTTCTTCTCATCGTTGGAGCAGTTCACTCAGACGTTATCCTACAGGAATACAAACTTAAACACATTGTACAGATCAGCTATACGAACATAGGAATGACAAACAAATGTAAGGGAAATAAATCACCATTGAAAATAAAGGTTGCACTAAATTTGATAATAAATGTGAAATTCAAATAACAATAATTATTATTTCCTATGCCATTCAAAACCTGTTGAATTACAGATAGCTGCAAGAAAATATGTATGGATGACCCGTCATGCAATGCTCTATCCACCAAAGTCATGGATGATGGAAAAGTGAAATGTGATTATTCGACAGAGAAACCAAGCGAAGAAGAGCTTAATAACAGCACGATTAGCACTACCTATGTTAAAAGTAAGCATAGAATTGTTTGAAGTACCCGCCGGTATAATTTTTGTGTTACTCTATTCATTAAATCTAATGCCTAGGTCACATTACCCGAACTTTTATGGGGCGTTCCTTGAGAGGTGGTTGAAAAAAACCATCACCATATGTTAACGTTGACAGATGTTGCGCCCCGTTGGTGCCCAACTATCTAATAATGAACTTCAACTCTCGATTTCTATCAAAAATGTATCAGAGTTTCTTATAACAAAGAGCTGTGTGGCCATATAGAATACGTAGACAAGTGAACTTCTTATTATTTTCATCAATAGATGTTTGTGAGCTTCCCTTCAAATTAATCAAGAATGTGGGCTGCATTATGCTGTCACAGGACATCAAAACCTTCGACGAAGCAACCATATCCTGCCCAAAAGGATCTAGACTTTACTCTCCCGCCACTCTAGGGATATTCGAATACCTGAGACAACATCTCAATCATCTAAAGGAAGGCAAGTTTGGCTATAATATTAAGCAAATGGTAGAACGAACTCTGACTGTCCTTCATTGGAAAACAACTGTTCTGATAGTTCTTGGTCGCAAAGTGAATGGACCAATGAAAGTTCAATAATGAGGACTGTTTAGTGCTTACTCAGTTCACTTACTGTCAGATAATCTGAATCAACATTCTTTATTTGATTTTGCAAATGTACCTATCAATATTTATCTCGCACCTTATCGAGAAATTTAGTTAAATTACTTTAATTTCATATGTTTTGAGTTAATTGCACAAAGCTTACTTCACAAAATATAAATTGGTCAACAAGTCACAACATTCAAGGGACTAAAAACCTTTAATCGGCTTTGAACTTAACTGTTGTCTGGTTGCAATTAAATTCGTCCAAGAACATATATGAAATACAACCATATAGAATGATTTTCAGACCACTTCTTAATTAAGTTCAACTTCAGTTAATTAAATTGAAATAAAATTAATTGATTTATTCATTAACTTAAAATACATACATTTTCTAAAAATTAAGTTTACTAATCAAAATGTACTTAAGGCCCTGAGAAGTACATATTAAGGCTTTTAGGGCAAGAAGACAAAGAATTTTAATCTTTCTAACCTATTTGACATCAGAAGATTAAATTAAGCAACTTTGCATGCTATATTCTAATTACAAATTCGATCATAAACACATATTAGAACATTAAACATATGCACTTATCTTTTCTCTTCCAGAATCAAGTATATCAGACTACAACATCTACATTGGAGTCAAGTTGAACGAAACCTCCGAGAAGTGGGAGTTGTTCCACGGTGGCGATGTTGGTAATGGAGTGGTAGGAGAGTATCCTTTCACTGGAGGTGATCCTCATGGAGGAGTTGTGTGTGCAAGAATGCACTACAGTACGAGATATGGATATTTCTACCATCTCTCTGATAGACCTTGTACGATGGAATATAAATACTTATGTCAAGTATTGGTGTGATTACACTATTACTAACTTCAATAACTAGATGAAAAAAGGATAACTAGATGAAAACACTACATAGGTAATATCACTAGAATTAGACCCTACTAGTTAATATCACAAGAATTACACTCTATTAGTTAATATCACTAAACTGAGTCCTTCGCTTTATTGCAGAACACTATTTTGCTATTATTTTTAAGTTTATTAATCGTACAGTAGTGGAACTTGGGTCAGTGAAAGATTGCTTCTGGGTTAGTATCTTGATGAACTATTTTTTGAATCCATGAGAAATTTGGAAAATTATGAACGTTTATGTGTTTTGAAGGCATTTTAACTGTCAATCGCTTTATTGCAGCTCTGTGAAAAGGCTAAAAAATGGACAATTTACTAATAACAAGAGAGTAAAAATTGTATCATGTCTTACAGAAGAATGGACTCTTTTAGATTTAGCTAAAGTACTTGGGAGGTATAAGAGAACCTTAGTTTCTTTTGTTGAGACTCAACACCAACCCATGGAGAGATGAGGGTACGAGAAGAAGCATTTCCCCTCAATATATGCGAAAAATACACAGGCAGGTCATGAGGCAGCTAAATGACACCAGTTTCTCTATTTTGACCAGGTTGGCATTGGTCCTACGTCCAGACATACCCGATATAATGTCTTAAATGAAATGAAGTTTAACCCTTCATGCATGAGATTTTGCGAAGTAATAAAAGAAAATAATCTTATGCCAACGAGATAACTGCATATTATTAGGCTGAGGGAACAAGTACTCATCAAAAGAGGTAATGTAGGATTGGATTGTTAGCTTTGACCCCTCTAGAACTCGGAAAGGGACAATCGACGTGTCACCAATGATGCCCACTTAAAACATGAAGCCACCGCCTTCTCGTTGGCGGTGAAACCGGTGTGGATAAACAGCTCCAATAGGATCCGAACTTTAACCCATCCATCCAGACAATCAAGGATGGCTCTTTCCTCATCTGTTAAAAGAACAAGTAGGAAGTTTGTTTTCATGTAATTCTGTGTACATATAATGCCTTTTACCTTATGGGTCTTGTCCATAGGAGGCCTGGAAATGGGCTCCACGTTCCTTGTCGTCTCATTTAAGACTCTGTTTGGACGAATAACTAATGACAGCCCAGTCGAAAATGGAGGCACTAGTGCTATTTGGCTGCAATAAAACCTACCTGGGTAGTTTTCGCATATTTCGAGGGGAAAATTCATCTTATCCCTCCCAAATTCATTAGCTAAATATAGAAGAGTCATCCCTTCTGCATGACCTGTTACAATTTTTACCCTCTCAGTAGAAGTTAATCGCCCATTTTTTGGCCTTTTCACAGAGTTGCAATAAAGCAATAGACAGTTAAAATGCCTTCAAAGTACATAAACGTTCATAACTTTCCAATTTTCTCATGGATTCAAAAATTATTTCAGCAAGATAGTAACATAGAAGCAATCTTCCAGTGACCAAAGTTTCACTACTGTACGATCAATATTATTAAAATTATTCACAAAATAGTGATCTGCAATAAAGCGATGGACGCAGTTTAATCATCTTCAATTTATAGTTATGTTTTTAGTTGCTTTTGATATTCTAAAGCAAGTTTAGTAATTACAATGCTTATATAAGTTAGTATTGACATGCATTTAACTACTCTGCTTATAAAAAATGCCACCAATATTTGTTTTATTCAACTACCTTAAAAGTATTAGAAGTTTCGATGGAAAAAATTCAGTTTTCTTTATGGGATGTAACTGGGACGTAGTATACATTTTTTTCTTATGTTTTACATAAATTTAAAAAATATTCTTTGATATTCAATTATGATAAGTTATATAACAATATAATGTATTCAGTTCTTCATTTATTAATAATCAATCCATTACAGATATCACTTCGATGTTTTCTATTCAGCCCTTTTATTTAAATATGGAGTTAATTCTTCTATTCACTTTGGAACATCCTTTTACGTCATTATTTTACAATTTCCATTTTCTTTATTCATATATTTTGTATTTTAGGCATTTTGTCCGTTAGGCATTTTGTCCGTTAGGCATTTTGTCCGTTAGGCATTTTGTCCTTTAGGCCTTTTGTCCGATAGGCATTCTGTCCTAGTACTATAGCTATTGCTGACAATATTAAATTTCTAGAAAAACTATACTTTCTTTATGTCTATACCAAAAATTAGAAGTACAGGCAGATCCCGCTTTAAGTCAAAAATTGTACCACACATTAACGTAGAAATTGAACTTAAAGCGGGGTAGACTCCGCTTTAAGTTTAGCATTGTTGCTTCAATCACTTCGTTTTATATTAACAAAAATCAAAGAGGGATCTGTTTGTATACGACTAAAACTATCAAAATAACCTCTCATCTTATATAATTTAACTAGTATATATAATAAGAGGCTCAATTTTCTCCATCATTCAACCCTATTAGCTATATATCTAATTCCTTTTCTTTTTTTAAATTTTTTGGTCAATTTTTTCTTGAGGTAATATTGGATTGGATACAATATTTTATATTAAATTTGATTACCTTGTATCTTTAGCAAATTATCGATTTAGTTCATTAATATTCTTGAATTCAACCTAGCAGAGGTGGCGCTCGACCCAGCGCATAATTTTCGAACATTTATCTTTTCAAAAGCTACTTTGTAGGGTCATGCAGGTATATTGCGGCTCTTTAATTTTTAATTGCGACCCTCTCAAGAAAGTCACTAAAACATTTTGAAACAAAATTACTTTAAAATGTTGCACACCTATCAAACGAAGCACAGTGCATGCTATAATTTACTAATTTATTTTTTTAACGTATGTTTTGAAGCTATGATGTTTCTGTTGTTAGAGGCCGCAGTTAGTTAGTGTGCCGCAATTTACCTGCTTCACCCCAATTAGAAGCAGTTTAGCCTACTATGAGAAGATAAAGCGATTAAAGTGATTAGTTGAGCATATTTATTGGAATTAAAGGTAAAACGGATCTCTCAGACCAATTGACACCATTCATGTGTGGAATTGGTTTTCTGGTATTATTGCTAATAGTATCATCTTTTTTTTCTTTTCTTTTTAACTAGAGAATGTATTATAAAAATGGAATTACACTATTTTCTTTTTGTACCAGGCAAATTAAATGTTGAAATATTAAGTTTTTTATTTATTGGTCTGTCAAACTTCCACCATTGGCGCTAAATTTTATAGCGCCAGCTCCAAAGAGTTAAAGAGACACTTTTTTCAAATAAAAACACGAATAATAAAATAATAATCAATAATTTACTATACTACCAATGAATTATTGTCTTACTATTCAATTTCCTTTTAATAAATTTGTTAGTCCATTATTCCAGTAAGTGAACAAACAAGAGTCATTTGCTCTATGCGTTCACATCCAAGTATCGACTGAATATATATAAAATTTATGTTAATGCCCAATTAAGTGACTAAATTGACGAAGAAGAATTAGCACAAAATGATAGTCTAGTATATTGCCCGTAGTCGATTAAGTTAATAGAACAAAATGTTGGAAAAGCAAGTTCCTTGACAACGATTATAGAAAATGCTACAGTGTGTGATAAACAGTTGTAAAGAAGGGGAAGAGTACGTACTGGCTTTACAAAGGTAACAAATGAGAAGGGTAAACTCTGTAAAAAAGTAATGAACCAAATTTGTTTAATGTTGAATCAAAAAAGCAACTTAGTATTGATTCAGCAAGAAAAAATAAAATTAATAGAAAATTCTAAATTTTGACTTTTCACAAAAATTCTATTAAATAGAAATCGCAGTGGATACACCAGTAGTAACCGGTATGTTCTACCCCGGAATATTCCACCCTATTTTTACAGTTCTCTTCACATATCAGGTGTAGTTAGTCATATTAATCATTCAATAATATTTCATATAATGGTAAGTAACTAGCTTTTTCTATGACTTTAATTAAACCTTTTATTTGCCTATCACATGCTGTTTTTTCACTAGTCATGTGATAGAACAGAAGAAAGAAATGTTGTGTGAATGATCTTTACCAGTTGATGTTTTTAGTTTTTCAATCAACAACTGATCATCTTTACTATCGCTGATGCAACCGCGATTTTAACTGTAAAGTCATCTAGTTTTTGAAATGATAGTAATTTTTAATCTTAGAGGAAACATTATGTTTTCGCATTCAAATGACACTTGCAGAAATGACTTTCATACACAGTTACTAGTCTTACATTTGTTGCTAAATGTGTCTCTGCTAATGTTATCGGGTTTGAAATTTTAATTTTAATTTCTCTCTGTTAAAGTACATGAAATACTAATCAATAATATGAAGATTTTTTAAAATAACTGTTCACGAGCCCCTAGTGGTACTATTCTGAAGTTGTCTTCGGCGAATTTAAGAGAAGAAGCGTAAAGTCCCCTCGGACTGTGACTGTTGAAATTCGGATTAAGAATTTTATTCATTTTCATTTTGACCATGTTTATCATTTTTACACTACTTGCAGCTTCAGAGGATAAATTATTTTTTTAGATTTTTGTGTAAGAGAGACTCTTATAGGTTTCATTTACTATCCCCTCTTTATTTTCTTCTTCTATTTGTGAGTAAAATCATCGGTGCTCTTCTCACTTTTCGTCATATTGTGACTGCATTCACTGAATAGCTATTCAGCAGCCAATATAATTGTCACAAGGGTGGAATTTGACAAGTGAAATTTACCGGAGTGGAGTTTACCGGAGTGAACATTCCCGAGGGGAATTTACCGAGGTGGGGAATACCTATAACCACACCAGGCTTATATTAGAAGATTTTTTCAAGTTAGTCAATTCATTATTGAAGGAAATAATGCACTTTTATTGTCAGTATTGGATGAAATTTACAGTCTATAATTTTGAAATCTAAATATTGTTTCCCATAAATTTACAGGTCACAGTAATAAATTTCTTTAATGAATTCCTACAATTGCAAGTAAAAACCTCGCCACTTTTTAGTATGTGAACTGCTCTTTTAAGTTCCAAATTTTTTTAATTTTGAGTGGAGATTTAATTTTTCCCAAAATAATATTTAAATCAGGGTACATACTAACATATCTAAATATTTCACACTTTCAGATCTTGACCAATATGGCGAATCCTTCAGTTGTGATCTACCTATTTCTTCTCATCGTTGGAGCAGTTCACTCAGACGTTATCCTACAGGAATACAAACTTAAACACATCGAACGGATCAGCTCTACGAACATAGACATGACAAACAAATGTGAGGGATATAGTTCACCATATAAAATATAGTTTTATATGACTCGATATGGAATATTGAAATTTTAGCTTTTAATATTTCCTGTGCCATTCATAAACCTGTTGAATTACAGATAGCTGCAAGAAAACATGTATGGATGACCCGTCATGCAAAGCTCTATCCACCAAAGTCATGGAAGATGGAAAAGTGAAATGTGATTATTCGACAGAGAAACCAAGCGAAGAACAGCTAAAGAACAGCCCGAATAGCACTACCTATGTCAAAAGTAAGCATGGAATTGACTCTAAATTTTGGGTTGCTCTATCCATTAGATATCTTGGATGCAAATCTGCAAATCATATCAAAATTTTTTTTATAGTCTTAATATGTAAATTAAGTTGCTAGGGTGCGTTTTGCACTACCCTCCGATTTTCCAACTTAAGGAAAAGAAAGGTTTTCTTCCGACTGACACCAAACAATAAAATAATGATATTATTTGCGCGATTTACTTTCATTATGCGATATGTTATGATTGCGCAGTGAATTTTTAGTGTAATGAAATTTCGCGGTTATCTTTTAATTGCGCAAGGTATATATGGGTATGAAGCAGAACTACCACTGATAGGGAAAATCCCCCAGACGGTGGTTTTTTTTGCATGACTTTGAGCCCCCACTAGGAATATTTGAAATAAGAATTTAAAAGAAACAAATATATTTTCTTGAGGATATGGCTTGGTACTTACATTTCTAAACTTCTAAAGGCTATCTACAAAATGTGTTGAAAATAGTCGCCAGAATCATGTAGTCAAAGTCTTGCGCTCTTCGTCACCCTCTTAATTATTGCTGCGTCATAATTTGCAGATGAGAATCCACATGATTTTGTTGAAAGAAACTATAGAAATGACAAAAGTAATTATATTTGTTGCGATTGTGGACGGTAAACTCTATTGTCCAAGCATTCATTGATGACAACGGCCTGTGTGACTCTGTTAATGGTTCCTATAACAAGGTTTTGCTGAAAGACAAAGTGTGGCAAAAAAATTTCGAGCCATTGCAACATGATGCAGACTCTGGTGGATGCAAGATGGTGTTCTATCTCATTGTACAATAGTGGCTAAGCAGTTCTTGAAGAAAAATTTCAAGGACGAGTTACCAGAACAGACACTGGGATCTTCTGGCCAGCACACAGTAAGATCTCAATCCTCTTGATTTCCATTTATGGGCTTCAACACAAAATATTTTGTATTCGGAAAAGCCTCAATCCATTTCTGGAATGAAAGAATTTAGTGTGTGAAGCTGTTTGATGCAAATTATGACGCAGTAACAATTGAGAAGGTGACGAAGACTCGAAGAGCGTCTTGAAGAGTGCAAGACTTTGACTACAGGATTCCGGCAGCCATTTCCATAACCTTCAGTAGATAGCCTTTAGAAGTATTTTGAATGAGTTTCAAATAAGTTTATATAACATGAAATGTAAGTGCCAAGACTTATCTTCAAGAAAATATATTAGGTTCTACTAAACTATTATTTCAAATATTTCTAGTGGGGGCTCAAGGGAAAAAAAACACACTGTATGTGTGGGAAAACGCGTTCTGTTTGTAAGAATGTAAGAAAATTACCTATCCATATTATATAAGTACCTTGGTACACTAGTTAAGTAATAACAAGTTTGGTTCCTAGATACACAAGGTATGTAGTATAAAAGGTTAGCCACCTAGACACACTAGTTAGGTAATTACAAGTTTGGTTCCTTGATACACTAGTTAACGGCATAAAATGAGATGTATAATCAAGAAATGAAAGATATACATTTCATGTAACTTTTCCCCTCTATAATTACTGTTTGGTAATAAAACTGAGTCATGATTTGGTAATAAAAGCGGGGCCTGCCTGTATTTCCCACAACATTCATTCTGTAGAAATAAGGCTACTTAATATCCATTTCAAAAATTTAAGGTATAATTAAAACTTTAATTCATTTATAATACATGCAATGTATGTTATCACCCGTGGCCTCACAATTGCCACCCTCAGACAATTGCCACCCTCGGACAATTGCCACCCTCGGACAATTGTCACCCGGACAACTGCCACCCGGACAACTGCCACCCTCGGATAATTGCCACCCGGAAAACTGCCACCCGGACAACTGCCACCCTCGGACAATTGCCACCCGGACAACTGCCACCCTCGGACAATTGCCACCTGGACAACTGCCACCCTAATATTCATTTTCAGGCTTTTGAATTATTATCAGATTATATGGAAAGCAGCCCTAAAAAATATTATATACGGTTTGGTTATTTGTCTGTCTCTGTGGGGGGAAGGGTGTACAATTTACTGTTATTTTAATATAATATAATGGTGTTTAAACTGTTAATATGTATTATGTTAGGATAAATAACATAAATATATCAATACGTAATACAGTGTAGGTCTCCTCAATTATGGACAACTGATCAGTCCGTAAATGTTGTATTCCGTAAATAATGCACTAAACGAAATAAGGAAGGAAAAAATGTACGGAGGTAAACTATTGATTGAATTTCTAATTTATGACGTAATGTTAAGGAATTTCTCTTTCTTTTATTGGAAACAACATTTCTATATCAGATACCATTATAGTTGTGGTAATTATTTTGTAAAATATTGTTGTAATCTGAAAAAAGATGGTTAGAACATTTTTTCTAAATAAAACAAAAGTCCATAAAATTTGAATTTCGTATAAAATATGGCTATGATTAAAGATAGTCCTTAAATTTTGTGTCGTAATTGAGGAGTCCAACTTCATGTTAAAATAATAAATAGTTGTTTTAATATGTCTTAATTTGTAGCACTATGTATTTACAGTGTGTAATTGCACACATGTATTAATTTGTTGATGATTTATATATTGATTCTATTTTAGGTCTATTAATTATTGATAGAAAATCAATATCTTTACCAAGTAAAATTATATAATTTAATTTTTTTTCATTATACAATTTGCATTTTTATTACTACCTACAGATTATTTTTCAGGTTAATAAGCCATACAATAATAACTAGGGTGACAATTGTCCGGGTGGTATTTTTCTGAGAGGGGCAATTGTGCTGGTGGCAGTTGTCCGGGTGGCAATTGTCCTAGCACCGTTATCACAATGGTAGATACTAATAACATATACATATAATTTAAATCAAAATAACTTTGAAATCAGTTATAATGAATGTATGCTTGATGTAAATTGTAAATGAAATCCATTATCATGTGGTGGAATTTCCCATGGTGGAACATTCCAGTGGAAGAATTTACCTGGTGGAATTTTCAGTGGTGAAATTGATTTCTTCAGAAATGTCAAAAGTATGATTTTTATTATTATATATTATTATCAATGTAACCCGTATGAATAATATTTCCTCCAAATCAGTAGAGAAACTGATAGGTGAAGCATACAAATAATCTTTATTTTGTAATAAGTGGTTCTCAAAAAAATTGTGTCTTAAGGACGGTTGGACAGACGGACTGGCGGATGCAGCTCTTGTTATAGTATAAAATATGTGACAAACGTTAAATTAAAAAAATATAATAATAATAAATTCTATCGATAGATGTTTGCGAACTTCCCTTCGAGTTAGTCAAGAATGTGGGCTGCATTATGCTGTCTGAGGACATCAAAACCCTCGACGAAGCAACCACATCCTGCCCCAAAGGATCTAGACTTTACTCCCCCGCCACTCTCGGGATATTCGAACACCTGAGACAACATCTTGTTCATCTCAAGGAAGGTAAGACACGTCATACTATTGAGCAAGAAAGAAGTAATACCCTTCATAGGAAAGGTACTGTTCTTAGGATTCTTTGCAGCAGAGTTTATGGACCAATCAAAGTTCAGTATATCACGAGACGCATCACGTGTCAACTTCTCTAGATCGGCGATTCCGTTACGTCATCTATTGAGTATTGTTCACAAGTGTGGACTGAAAGTAAGGGGTTCTGACAAACTTCAGAATCATCATATGGAATAGGCATAATTAGGTAGCACGTTTTTGATATTTTTGAGTTACCCCGAACACTTGTATTGTAAAATATATTTCTAGAGTAATCATGTTATTATTATAATGAGTGAATATATCTATGAATTTTACCTTACACTATTTTCGTATTAAAATATTCTGGATTAATATTATTAACTCGGACTTTTGAACAATAATACTCCAATAATACAACGGGTTCCAAATAATGATATGTTTTATTAATCAATTATTAAAGTTTTTCCTCAATCTCTTGCATATAATAATACTCCAAATTATGTTATTCATTGAGCAGTGAGCATCAGAACTCTCTTAGAGTGGAGCACTACACTGACCAGTCTCTAGTGGCACCTTAATTCAAACCATTCGAAAGGGTGGGGGCAACTGTAAATGGTCCCCCATTGAGGTGTCTTCATCAACTGTGCATGGTACCTTATAACGGTCCACTGTATGGGTTCTTCTAGTGATTAGAATCTTACTCTTTTATTTATCTTTTCAGATTCCTCTTTATATCTATTAATCTCCTTCTACTAAATACTCATTGCCATGCCCTAGAACCAACTTGCTTATATGGTTCCGACCTCAGGCCTATGGTCAATGCTCAAACGTATTTAGGCTAAATAACACTTTATTTGTTATAACTCAAAAGGGATTGTATTTATAGATCAAGCAATAATTATAACACAATGCACTTCACTAAGCATTCACAAGTATTTGTCTCGTAAACTAAGGACTTGAGATTTAGATGTTAATCTCATGCGAGCAAAATGGTAACTAGCTGTTAATGCTCATTACACATAATTATATAGGTTCGCCAAAGCAGTTATGCGGACACAAGTAATGTGTTTGCATCACTACACATTGTCGTACTGGTCTGATTTTTCAGCACAGTAACAAAAATATATTCTTCTCAAGATTCTTATTCTGAATGATAATAAAACACATTTTTTGATTTATTTAGCAGATTGAGCTAATAATCACGATAAATGTTAGGTACTTAAAAAGGATTTCATTTTTTCAAACCTATTGAACATCAGTAGAATCAATAGACTAAATTAGCCTGTAATAATCTAATTATAAATTATCTTTCAGAGTCGAATGATTTGGCCGATGACAACATCTACATTGGAATGAAGATGAATGAAATAACCGAGAAGTGGGAGTTGTTCCATGGTGGCGATATTGGTAAAGGAGTTGTAGGAGTGTATCCTTTCGCTGGAGATAATCCTAATGGAGGAAGTCAGTGCGCCAGGATAGTTTACAACAATAACGAATTTTTCTACCATCTGGCTGATATCTATTGTATGTATAGATTTAAATACTTGTGTCAGGTATTGGTGTGATCACAAGATCTATAGTACCAGATGCAATGGCTATGAGTGATTGCACAACTAGAATTACATCCTACTAGTTAATATCACTAGAAGAACAATTACACTCTACTAGTTAATATCACTAGAATTTCACTCTACTTGTTAATATCACTAGAATTACACTCTACTAGTTAATATCACTAGAATTACACTCTACTAGTTAATATCACTAGAATTACACTCTACTAGTTAATATCACTAAAATTACACAATACTAGTTAATATCAGTAGAATTACACTCTACTAGTTAATATCACTAGAATTTCACTCTACTTGTTAATATCACTAGAATTACACTCTACTAGTTAATATCACTAAAATTACACAATACTAGTTAATATCAGTAGAATTACACTCTACTAGTTAATATCACAAGAATTACACTCTACTAGTTAATATCACTAAAATTACACAATACTAGTTAATATCAGTAGAATTACACTCTACTAGTTAATATCACTAAAATTACACTCTACTAGTTAATATCATTAAAATTACACTCTACTAGTTAATATCACTAAAATTACACAGTACTAGTTAATATCACTAGAATTACACTCAACTAGTTAATATCACTAGAATTACACTCTACTAGTTAATATCACTAGAATTACACTCTACTAGTTAATATCACTAGAATTACACTCTACTAGTTAATATCACTAGAATTACACTCTAGTAGTTAATACCACTAGAATTACACTCTACTAGTTAATATCACTAGAATTACACTCTACTAGTTAATATCACTAGAATTACACTCTACTAGTTAATATCACTAGAATTACACTCTACTAGTTAATATCACTAGAATTACACTCTACTAGTTAATATCACTAAAATTACACTCTACTAGTTAATATCACTAGAATTTCACTCTACTAGTTAATATCACTAGAATTACACTCTACTAGTTAATATCACTAAAATTGCACTCTACTAGTTAATATCACTAGAATTACACTCTACTAGTTAATATCACTAAAATTACACTCTACTAGTTAATATCACTAGAATTACACTCTACTAGTTAATATCACTAGAATTACACTCTACTAGTTAATATCACTAAAATTACACTCTACTAGTTAATATCACTAGAATTTCACTCTACTAGTTAATATCACTAGAATTACACTCTACTAGTTAATATCACTAAAATTGCACTCTACTAGTTAATATCACTAGAATTACACTCTACTAGTTAATATCACTAAAATTACACTCTACTAGTTAATATCACTAGAATTACATTCTACTAGTTAATATCACTGGAATGAGACTACTAGTTAATATAACTAGAATAACATTCTATTAATTAATATCACGTTAATTAGACTACTAGTTAGTACCACTAGAATTACATAAACTAGTAAATATCACTAGAATTAAACTCTACTAGTTAATATCACTAGAATTACACTCTACTAGTTAATATCACTAGAATTACATTCCACTAGTTAATATCACTGGAATTAGACTACTAGTTAATACCACTAGAATTACATAAACTAGTTATTATCACTAGAATCACAATCTACTAGTTAATATCACTGGAATTAGACTACTAGTTAATACCACTAGAATTACATAAACTAGTTATTATCACTAGAATTACACACCACTAGTTAATATCACTTGAACTACACTCTACTAGTTAATATCACTAGAATTACACTCTACTAGTTAATATCACTAGAATTACAATCTACTAATTATATCACTGGAATTAGACAACTAGTTTAAAACTGCTAGAATTACACTCTCCTAGTTAATATCACTAGAATTACACTCTACTAGTTAATATCATTAGAATTACAATACTAGTTAATCTTACTGGAATTATACTACTAGTTAATATCACTAGAATTACACACTACTAGTTGATATCACTAGAATTACACTCTTCTAGTGTCTCTGCTTGTATTGACTAGTAGATTGTTTATGTATACGCTATATATTATATACGCTATTTATTATAATTGCTATTTATTATATACGCTATTTATTATATTCGCTATTTATTATGTACGCTATTTATTATATTCGCTATTTATTATGTACGCTATTTATCATAATCCCTATTTATTATGTCTGTTATTAATTGTATTCACTATTCATTGCTTAAGCTATTTATTATATACAGTGCCAACAAAAAGTAACAGGCCACCCTTATTTTAATTTCTAAAATTTTGCATGTTTGGTGCACTTTTAATTTCTAAAATTGTGCATGTTTGGTGCACTCTATTAAATTGCCCTTTTCCTATGGGACTGATAGTAAATTATCACATATTTTCTAGGTAGGTGAGACTTGTTAATAAACTTATCCCATAGGGCAAAATAAGTCTCCGGGTTCGTTACAATTATTTGTATTATCTTAACTTGAAGAGACTTGGAGGTAATTGATTGAATTCTATTAAACTGACAAATGACTAAACGGTAAAAGTTTTTAGGAAGTAAATTAAACACAAGGAAGTTTTAAATGGGTGTACTTATATTAAAGTTCGAATAGTACAGAGTTCTAAGACTTACGCACAAGTCTTTAAATAACACAACACAAGTTTTAAATAAACTAGCGGTTCAGTAAACTTAGGGTTTAAATAAACAAGGGTTTGAGTAGCCATCTCAAGACTCCCTTTTGGCGGCGAAGCCAAGTTTCTACCAGGATCAGGACAGACCCATCTTTCGGTAGACTAACGCGAACTATGAACACTTTAGTTAGGTGCCAATGGTATTTAAAGGGTGAACTGGAGAGTCCAACCTTCCAGTGAGTGAATAAACTTCTGTTAAGGTACTGATAGTACTTTTCAAAGATGTTTTTCTACTCACTGCAGATAGAAATAACACACAATGCATTATTCAAATTTAACACGCTAGTGGTAATGGCTTTCTATACGATTAACATATAGATCGAACAGATTTACTAATAGTTCATTTTAGTGAAACCTGATTTGCTAATAAACATCCAAATTTAAGCATACTATTTCAGAGTCCTGTTTAACCCTATACATGATCAGAAATGTTACAAGTTCCTAACTATTAATTAAGTATTTCAATTAGAATAATTGAAATACTTACTTAATTCCTTTTAAATTAATTAAGTATTAAATTATTTCAATTCTATCTATAGAAAAAGAACTCAATATTCTAAGTTGTATAACTGATTTACAAAGTTCATGAAGTTATATAACTTAGTACAAATTATAAAGTTATATTCTGAGTTACAAGTTATAGCTCTTGGTTACAAGTTATAAAGTTATGTTCTGAAGTTACAAGTTCTATTAGCGGCTTACATCAAAGCTATTCGTTTATAATTATATTCGAGCTCCTAGCGAGAATAACATGACCATAAATTTAAATAGCATTTCCTTCTAATGAACAGTGTATAAGATTAAAAAGATTATGCCAGATTAAATGATTATCAAATCATTGAAATTGAAAGATTAAGTAAAGATACAAGTTCAGCGTATTAACAATAGAAAGATTGTTAATAGTAATTGTGCCTGGTACTATTTGATTGTATTCCTATTTTCCTATTTTTATCGTTGATTTAGTTAGAGTGTCGTTTGTACGTTCACTTAGTGTCAGATAATAACATGAATATAACGCCACCCGTTTCAGATTATTATGATAAGTATTATTATGCCAAGTATAGATTTTAATTATCGTTTTGTCATAAATTTTTATCATGGAAAATGATCTATTAAGTTTTTAAGTAGTTATCCATGTTGTTGCCTATTAGGTTAAGGCCGTTTGTTTTAATGAATATTTTTATTTGTATTGGAATATATAGTATACGTTTTTTTTTTAATTTTCTGTATAGGCTGCCCTTGAAGCAGAAGCTTTTCTGGGCCTAAATGTCCCTATTTTTAGTAACAGATATATTATAATTGTAAAGAGCAAGTATTACCCGAATACTTGGTCTAACTGTAAGGGATGTTTAGTTCAAATAAATAATAAATATCGTGTGACATTGCAATGTTCAATAAAATCAAATATTGGAAATATATCATTTTCTATATAATTAATTTCTTAGCAAATGCTCACGGTAGAGTCAGTGGCGCCTTCTTGTAAATGAACCAATTGAGTTAAGTTTCTACCTAGATACTAGCTCCAGATGAAGAGATGGCATTATTTTAAAACTATGGCTTCTTGTCTACGAATTCAAATAATATTTTCACCATTTTGACGCAAACAAAGGTTGATTACAGCATATATGAAATAATATGGAAACAAAAAACATACTCACGTACATAATAATGAGTGCAAATGCTTCCGCTAATAGATGTCGCTAATTTTATAATATACTTTTTATATGAACATTTTAAAAATAAACGAACATTCAAATATTACATAATTAAATATTCTGATTCGATTTAAAATGAATTTGGCGATTATTTGATTTTGACTTTACTATCCCTTTAAGTAGACCGTATCCATAAAATATATTTTTTTATTTAACTAATATACAAATTTGAAATTTTCAGGGTTAATACAACTATTCAAATCGAGTAAATTGTACTGAGTATTTTTTTTCAACTTTAAACCCTTCACCCTCAGCTCTATAGAAACCCAATTTGGGGGGTACTTTCAAAAGGCATCAATGATACAATTTTCGAGTTAGATACATAGGGTTGCTTTCATTATTCTTCAGAATTTAGTTGTCCACATAGTTACAGAGCTGTTTTTTTTTTCAAATTCGTCTAAGAAAAATTGTAAAATAATTTTTTCTAATATTTTTTACATAAACGTTGATTTTTTTCGTATATCTCATTATACCTCCTTTCACATATAGAAATTTGGAAAAAAGACATGTCTCTATCTCAAAAACTGTACGAGTTGACGCCTTTTGCAGTCGAAAAAAATGAACTTTTCATGAAAGTCAATTTACTGAATTTCTATTGAAAATATTGTCTAACTCAAATAATTTTGGTTACATAACTTTAGCTAGAAGACTTTTGTTTGGGTGTTTTTCCTCTTAATAATGCATCTAGTTAGCAAATCATTTGATGTGAGATCCAAATAAACCCTAAATACCTAGGCTGGCAGGTATTTTGACAGACCTGACAGGTATAATTTACAATATTGTAAATGTGCTTTTGAACTACTTTTAGATTGTTTTTAGCTCTAATATTTAAACAAGTTATCGGAGAGACTTTAAGAACTCGTACTACATATTGGAGAGCTTGAATATGCAGTTGGGTATGTTGGCTAGATCTGATCAGGTGGCGAGAGTACGACTGTTATCTGTATTTCGTAAGGAAACTGGAGGTTGATTGAATGCAATTCCCCCACCGTCATTAGCAACACAGCTTGATCCAGAGGTCCTGAGGGTAGCAATTGCTCTCAGAGTGGGTGCCAAAGTTTATGAACCTCATTCTTACCACTGTGGTAGTGAGATGGAGGCCAGAAGATTGCATGGCATGTTTTGTAGATACAGTTATGGGCTTTACCTAAGACATGTGGCATAGAACAATGATGGAAACTGATTTTACAGTGTGTAGAACATGCCTTCAGTGCTTGAGCCTCCTGAGGTTGACAGGAGTGATAGATGTCAGAAACGTTAACGTCTTGGTGATGCTTACATATGTGAGCTAATTGCTAGAGACAAAAGGATCGTAGAGCAGTACGACTTCCTTAGTAATGAAGTTCAAAGATATATGCCTTGTTAAGACAACAGAAGAGTATTAGCCTGCTTCCAGCAGCGAAAGACGATCTTTCAACCCACGGAAAGAATGCCATTAACATCCTCTTTCCCGCGAAGGAGAGGCTTTAGGGCGGTCGATTCACTCTTTCTGAGTGTTCTCAACCCCTCTTTACGTCCTCAGTCATAAATTCCTGAAAGTTTTCTCTTCTGCATAAATCTTCTTGTTTCGAAGGAAAAATATTAACATGTTCAGTTTATTTGAACATTTTTGATCAAATTGAACATGTTGGATCCATATGAACCTGTTAAATTAATATGTACTTGTTAGATCTATTTGAACTTGTTAGATCAATGAACTTTCAGATCAATTTGAACATGTTAAATTAATAAATTGTCAGATCAATTTGAACTGGTTTGATAAATTTTAACAATACCAAGAGAGAAAGTCATGGTGGGGCCATAGAAGATTGAGATCCTTTCCTAATAATCTATGATAGCCCCACCCAAACTTTGTCTTTGGTTTGAACTTTAATAAAATTACTATACAAATATTTATATTTATATACATAATTTAGACTTTAAATATAAAACTTAAACGAATATTTAGTTTTCTTTGTTTTCTGACATTACTATTAATATTTAGATAATGCTTTGTCTGCAAGAGATGGAATAGTTAAATATTTATTCCTAAAGCTAGCTATTTTATTTATTATACTTGTATTTAAAGGAACCATATTTTCAATTAATAAAAAGAATAGAACATTCACTGATAATTAAAAGAAATTATATTTCACAATCATATTCCCTTGGCTAATTTAAGTTTTAAAACTATGATTATTTTTTAATTAAAGCAGCCTAATTATAGTTAAAACTTAAAATATTTTAACATATAGAAGGCTATCAATTTTAAAATTGAAATTTCTACTAAAGAAATAAAAATCTTAAGAAAAGTAAATAAAGAAAAAAGAGCAATTAAAATAAATATTAAATACTACAAGCATACAAATATATCCCAGTAAAGAACACTGAACTGAACTGATTGGGGCAGAATTAACATAAGTTAAATAATTATATTAAACCTGATTGGCCTGATTTAATGATTAGTTAGTACTTTTAACTTTTTAACTGGTTGTGCATGACTATATAATTATAGCCATGCACCATATTCCATAATTTGCCCCCACAGAATTCCTTAGTTTTACCGCACAGAATTCCCTAGTTTAACCGCACAGAATTCCCTGATTTAACCGCAAAGTATTCTCTAATTTAACTGCACAGTATTCCCTGATTTAACCGCACAATAATCTCTAATTTAACCGAACAGTATTCTCTAATTTAACTGCACAGTACTCCATAATTTAACCGTAAAGTATTCCATAATTTAACCGCACAGTATTTCATAATTTAACCGCGCAATATTCCCTAGTTGAACCGCACATTATTACATAATTTAACTGCAAAGTATTCCTTGATTTAACCGCACAGTATTCTCTAATTTAACCGCACAGTATTCCCTGATTTAACCGCACAGTATTCTTTAATTTAACTGCACAGTATTCCCTGATTTAACTGCAAAGTATTCCATAATTTGACCACAAATACTTCCATAACTTATCCGCACAGTATTCCATAATTTGACTGCACAGTATAAAAATCTACACGGGATTTGAAGAAAAATTAATATATATATTCAATAAATCCTATTTATATATTTTAGAATTACAATATTGATGTAGGATATCATAAACGTTCATATTTTAAGAATTGAAATAAATTGAAATTCTTAGTGAAATGGAATATATTTACGTATTTAACCTTCATTTCTGGACATATGGTGAGGGATGAAAACGTGATATAATGGCTTTGAAATTTGACAGCATTTTTATTCGGTAATTTTCTTGTTATACTTTGCTGGGAAGGAGTGACTCGACATAGAAGTAAATTTATACACAATTATGGGATATAAGACGTTTTTTACTGATTTATAATATATTTGAGAGCGATGAAGATGATTACCCAGGAGTTACTATTACCTAACCCAACTCTGTGAAGTTGGAAAAAATGATCCACCTTATTTTGTAATGTGCATACCCATTGTCTTAGTATACAAGTTTCTTTTATTGAAAAAACTTAAATTATACATTTTGTCATTGTCCTAACAAAGCAAGGTTGGCGTCACCTCTATGATTGGGGAGGCAAGCCATAATTTCTGGGAGGGTTCAGAACCAATTATAGATGATATAAAATGTATATAACTATATATGAGGTAGTGCTCAATTAAAAGAACAAAAGACAAAGAAACTATAATACTTAAATTCATATTTTCTTTCCTAGCCAGTAATCGATGAGCACAGATTGACGAACTAATTGTTCAAATACAAGTTTCAGAAAATGATTCAGTGTGTGATGAACTGTTGTAAAGAAAGGGAAGAGTAGATACTGTAAAAAGGTAAAGAAACGAGATAGTATAGGTTGAACTAAGGTAAGAAAAGGGATGAGTAATGACTTCATAAAGATAAAGACGGGGATTAATATAAATAAGTTATTATCAACGACGATAGTCATGTATGCAATGCTTATCCACCAGTTAAGATAATTTATTAGTTCGAAAGTTGTAATTATTTCTTCATCATAAATGATTAGTTTCACTAAATAATAAACAATAATTTTGAGCTATTCAATAATTGTTATCTAAAGATGTTTTGTGCAAAATACCGTTTTAACACTATTTAAAAAAAAACACTGGGAGCAGAAAATTATTATCAATTTAACGACTTTTTCTAGAGTGATGAAAAAACACTTTTCTGGTTCAGGGAGCAAAAAAAAATATGAATGAAATGATCTTGATTTATTACCAAGTAACAAGAAAGAGAATTCGGGTTTCCTTTTTTTGTGGTCTATAATGTATACATGTATAGACAAAAACTTTTTGTTTGCTTAATGATTGAAAGTAATTTATATTTTAGTAATAAAATAGCCCCTCTGAATAGATTAGCTTTACCAAAACTATAATATCATCAATTCAGACTACAGTCCCTAAATCTGTCAAACTTCAAGATCTTGAATCAACATGGCAAATCCTTCAGTTGTGAGCTTCCTGTTTCTTCTCATCGTTGGAGCAGTTCACTCAGACGTTATCCTACAGGAATACAAACTTAAACACATTGTACAGATCAGCTATACGAACATAGGAATGACAAACAAATGTAAGGGAAATAAATCACCATTGAAAATAAAGGTTGCACTAAATTTGATAATAAATGTGAAATTCAAATAACAATAATTATTATTTCCTATGCCATTCAAAACCTGTTGAATTACAGATAGCTGCAAGAAAATATGTATGGATGACCCGTCATGCAATGCTCTATCCACCAAAGTCATGGATGATGGAAAAGTGAAATGTGATTATTCGACAGAGAAACCAAGCGAAGAAGAGCTTAATAACAGCACGATTAGCACTACCTATGTTAAAAGTAAGCATAGAATTGTTTGAAGTACCCGCCGGTATAATTTTTCTGTTACTCTATTCATTAAATCTAATGCCTAGGTCACATTACCCGAGCTTTTATGGGGCGTTCCTTGAGAGGTGGTTGAAAAAAACCATCACCATATGTTAACGTTGACAGATGTTGCGCCCCGTTGGTGCCCAACTATCTAATAATGAACTTCAACTCTCGATTTCTATCAAAAATGTATCAGAGTTTCTTATAACAAAGAGCTGTGTGGCCATTTAGAATACGTAGACAAGTGAACTTCTTATTATTTTCATCAATAGATGTTTGTGAGCTTCCCTTCAAATTAATCAAGAATGTGGGCTGCATTATGCTGTCACAGGACATCAAAACCTTCGACGAAGCAACCATATCCTGCCCAAAAGAATCTAGACTTTACTCTCCAGCCACTCTAGGGATATTCGAACACCTGAGACAACATCTCAATCATCTAAAGGAAGGCAAGTTTGGCTATAATATTAAGCAAATGGTAGAACGAACTCTGACTGTCCTTCATTGGAAAACAACTGTTCTGATAGTTCTTAGTCGCAAAGTGAATGGACCAATGAAAGTTCAATAATGAGGACTGTTTAGTGCTTACTCAGTTCACTTACTGTCAGATAATCTGAATCAACACTCTTTATTTGATTTTGCAAATGTACCTATCAATATTTATCTCGCACCTTATCGAGAAATTTAGTTAAATTACTTTAATTTCATATGTTTTGAGTTAATTGCACAAAGCTTACTTCACAAAATATGAATTGGTCAACAATTCACAACATTCAAGAGACCAAAAACCTTTAATCGGCTTTGAACTTAACTGTTGTCTGGTTGCAATTAAATTCGTCCAAGAACATATATGAAATACAACCATATAGAAGGATTTTCAGACCACTCTTAATTAAATTCAACTTCAGTTAATTAAATTGAAATAAAATTAATTGATTTATTCATTAACTTAAAATACATACATTTTCTAAAAATTAAGTTTACTAATCAAAATGTACTTGAGGCCCTGAGAAGTACATATTAAGGCTTTTAGGGCAAGAAGACAAAGAATTTTAATCTTTCTAACCTATTTGACATCAGAAGATTAAATTAAGCAACTTTGCATGCTATATTCTAATTACAAATTCGATCATAAACACTATTAGAACATTAAACATATGCACTTATCTTTTCTCTTCCAGAATCAAGTATATCGGACTACAACATCTACATTGGAGTCAAGTTGAACGAAACCTCCGAGAAGTGGGAGTTGTTCCACGGTGGCGATGTTGGTAATGGAGTGGTAGGAGAGTATCCTTTCACTGGAGGTGATCCTCATGGAGGAGTTGTGTGTGCAAGGATGCACTACAGTACGAGATATGGATATTTCTACCATCTCTCTGATAGACCTTGTACGATGGAATATAAATACTTATGTCAAGTATTGGTGTGATTACACTATTACTAACTTCAATAACTAGATGAAAAAAGGATAACTAGATGAAAACACTACATAGGTAATATCACTAGAATTAGACCCTACTAGTTAATATCACAAGAATTACACTCTATTAGTTAATATCACTAAACTGAGTCCTTCGCTTTATTGCAGAACATTATTTTGCTATTATTTTTAAGTTTATTAATCGTACAGTAGTGGAACTTGGGTCAGTGAAAGATTGCTTCTGGGTTGTATCTTGATGAACTATTTTTTGAATCCATGAGAAATTTGGAAAATTATGAACGTTTATGTGTTTTGAAGGCATTTTAACTGTCAATCGCTTTATTGCAGCTCTGTGAAAAGGCCAAAAAATGGACAATTTACTAATAACAAGAAAGTAAAAATTGTATCATGTCTTACAGAAGAATGGACTCTTTTAGATTTAGCTAAAGTACTTGGGAGGGATAAGAGAACCTTAGTTTCTTTTGTGGAGACTCAACACCAATCCATGGAGAGATGAGGGTACGAGAAGAAGCATTTCCCCTCAAAATATGCGAAAAATACACAGGCAGGTCATGAGGCAGCTAAATGACACCAGTTTCTCCATTTTGACCAGGTTGGCATTGGTCCTACGTCCAGACATACCCGATGTAATGTCTTAAATGAAATGAAGTTTAACCCTTCATGCATGAGATTTTGCGAAGTAATGCAAGAAAATAATCTTATGCCAACGAGATAACTGCATATTATTAGGCTGAGGGAACAAGTACTCATCAAAAGAGGTAATGTAGGATTGGATTGTTAGCTTTGACCCCTCTAGAACTCGGAAAGGGACAATCGACGTGTCACCAATGATGCCCACTTAAAACATGAAGCCACCGCCTTCTCGTTGGCGGTGAAACCGGTGTGGAATAACAGCTCCAATAGGATCCAAACTTTAACCCGTCCATCCAGACAATCAAGGATGTCTCTTTCCTCATCTGTTAAAAGGACAAGTAGGAAGTTTGTTTTCATGTAATTCTGTGTACATATAATGCCTTTTACCTTATGGGTCTTGTCCATAGGAGGCCTGGAAATGGGCTCCACGTTCCTTGTCGTCTCATTTAAGACACTGTTTGGACGAATAACTAATGACAGCCCAGTCGAAAATGGAGGCACTAGTGCTATTTGGCTTCAATAAAACCGACCTGGGTAGTTTTCGCATATTTCGAGGGGAAAATTCATCTTATCCCTCCCAAATTCATTAGCTAAATATAGAAGAGTCATCCCTTCTGCAAGACCTGTTACAATTTTCACCCTCTCAGTAGAAGTTAATCGCCCATTTTTTTGGCCTTTTCACAGAGTTGCAATAAAGCGATAGATAGTTAAAATGCCTTCAAAATACATAAACGTTCATAACTTTCCAATTTTCTCATGAATTCAAAAATTATTTCAGCAAGATACTAACATAGAAGCAATCTTCCAGTGACCAAAGTTTCACTACTGTACGATCAATATTATTAAAATTATTCACAAAATAGTGATCTGCAATAAAGCGATGGACGCAGTTTAATCATTTCAATGTATAGTTATGTTTTTAGTTGCTTTTGATATTCTAAAGCAAGTTTAGTAATTACAATGCTTATATAAGTTAGTACTGACATGCATTTAACTACTCTGCTTATAAAAAATGACACCAATATTTGATTTATTCAACTACCTTTATAATATTAGAAGATTCGATGGAAAAAATTCAGTTTTCTTCATGGGATGTAACTGGGACGTAGTATACATTTTTTTCTTATGTTTTACAAAAATTTAAAAAATATTATTTGATATTCATTTATGATAAGTTATATTACAATATAATGTATTCAGTTCTTCATTTATTAATAATCAATCCATTACAGATATCACTTCGATGTTTTCTATTCAGCCCTTTTTTTAAATATGGAGTTAATTCTTCTATTCACTTTGGAACATCCTTTTACGTCATTATTTTACAATTTCCATTTTCTTTATTCATATATTTTGTATTTTAGGCATTTTGTCCGTTAGGCATTTTGTCCGTTAGGCATTTTGTCCGTTAGGCATTTTGTCCTTTAGGCCTTTTGTCCGATAGGCATTCTGTCCTAGTACTATAGCTATTGCTGACAATATTAAATTTCTAGAAAAACTATACTTTCTTTATGTCTATACCAAAAATTAGAAGTACAGGCAGATCCCGCTTCAAGTCAAAAATTGTACCACACATTAACGTAGAAATTGAACTTAAAGCGGGGTAGACTCCGCTTTAAGTTTAGCATTATTGCTTCAATCTCTTCGTTTTATATTAACAAAAATCAAAGAGGGATCTGTTTGTATACGACTAAAACTACCAAAAGAACCTCTCATCTTATAAATTTAACTAGTATATATAATAAGAGGCTCAATTTTCTCCATCATTCAACCCTATTAGCTATATATCTAATTCCTTTTCTTTTTTTATATTTTTTGGTCAATTTTTTCTTGAGGTAATATTGGATTGGATACAATATTTATTTTAAATTTGATTACCTTGTATCTTTAGCAAATTATCGATTTAGTTCATTAATATTCTTGAATTCAACCTAGCAGAGGTGGCGCTCGACCCAGCGCATAATTTTCGAACATTTATCTTTTCAGAAGCTACTTTGTAGGGTCATGCAGGTATATTGCGGCTCTTTAATTTTCAATTGCGACCCTCTCAAGAAAGTCACTAAAAACATTTTGAAACAAAATTACATTAAAATGTTGCACACCTATCAAACGAAGCACAGTGCATGCTATAATTTATTAATTTATTTTTTTAACGTATGTTTTGAAGCTATGATGTTTCTGTTGTTAGAGGTCGCAGTTAGTTAGTGTGCCGCAATTTATCTGCTTCACCCTAATTAGAAGCAGTTTAGCCTACTATGAGAAGATAAAGCGCTTAAAGTGATTAGTTGAGCATATTTATTGGAATTAAAGGTAAAACGGGTGTCTCAGACCAATTGACACCATTAATGTGTGGAATTGGTTTTCTGGTATTATTGCCAATAGTATCATCTTTTTTTTTCTTTTCTTTTTAACTAGAGAATGTATTATTAAAATGGAATTACACTATTTTCTTTTTGTACCAGGCAAATTAAATGCTGAAATATTAAGTTTTTTATTTATTGGTCTGTCAAACTTCCACCATTGGCGCTAAATTTTATAGCGCCAGCTCCAAAGAGTTAAAGAGACACTTTTTTCAAATAAAAACACGAATAATAAAATAATAATCAATAATTTACTATACTACCAATGAATTATTGTTTTACTATTCAATTTCCTTTTAATAAATTTGTTAGTCCATTATTCCAGTAAGTGAACAAACAAGAGTCATTTGCTCTATGCGTTCACATCCAAGTATCGACTGAATATATATATATAATTTATGTTAATGCCCAATTAAGTGACTAAATTGACGAAGAAGAATTAGCACAAAATGATATTCTAGTATATTGCCAGTAGTCGATTAAGTTAATAGAACAAAATGTTGGAAAAGCAAGTTCCTTGACAACGATTATAGAAAATGCTACAGTGTGTGATAAACTGTTGTAAAGAAAGGGAAGAGTACGTACGGGCTTTACAAAGGTAACGAAAGAGAAGGGTAAATTCTGTAAAAAAGTAATGAACCAAATTTGTTTAATGTTGAATCAAAAAAGCAACTTAGTATTGATTCAGCAAGAAAAAATAAAATTAATAGAAAATTCTAAATTTTGACTTTTCACAAAAATTCTATTAAATAGAAATCGCAGTGGATACACCAGTAGTAACCGGTATGTTCTACCCCGGAATATTCCACCCTATTTTTACAGTTCTCTTCACATATCAGGTGTAGTTAGTCATATTAATCATTCAATAATATTTCATATAATGGTAAGTAACTAGCTTTTTCTATGACTTTAATTAAACCTTTTATTTGCCTATCACATGCTATTTTTTCACTAGTCATGTGATAGAACAGAAGAAAGAAATGTTGTGTGAATGATCTTTACCAGTTGATGTTTTTAGTTTTTCAATCAAAAACTGATTATCTTTACTATCGCTGATACAACCGCGATTTTAACTGTAAGAAAAAGTCATTTAGTTTTTGAAATATAATGATAGTAATTTTTATTCTTAGAGTAAACATTATGTTTTCGCAATCAAATGACACTTGCAGAAATGACTTTCATACACAGTTACTAGTCTTACATTTGTTGCTAAATGTGTCTCTGCTAATGTTTTCGGGTTTGAAATTTTAATTTTAATTCATCTCTGTTAAAGTACATGAAATACTAGTCAATAATATGAACGTTTTTTAATATAACTGTTCACGGGCCCCTAGTGGTACTATTCTGAAGTTGTCTTCGGCGAATTTAAGAGAAGAAGCGTAAAGTCCCATCGGACGCGAACTGTGACTGTTGTAATTCGGATTAAGAATTTTTTTCATTTTCTTTTTGTCCATTTTTATCATTTTTACGCTGCTTGCAGTTTCAGAGGATAAGTTTTTTTTCCGATTTTTGTGTACGAGAGACTCTTATAAGTTTCATTTACTATCCCCTCTTCATTTTCTTCTTCCATTTGTAAGTACAATCATCGGTGCTCTTCTCACTTTTTTCATATTGTGACTGCACTTTAAACCAACCTAAAAAGATTGCCTAGTGTATATAAAACAATTTCTATTGAGCATAATTATCAGAAAATTAATCTTCATCGGAAAAAAAATGTAATAAATAATGTAGGGATTTGACTTATCTTGACTGATGCGACAATACTAAATTGATTTTCTGATTCAATAATGAACAAATTTAGTTCTCAACCTATGTGTAGCTTTACTCTTCCCTTTCTTCCGTTTTGTGCAGCCTTTACTCTTCCCTTTCCTTACCTTTGTACAGTCTTTACTCTCCCCTTTCTTTACATTTCTACAGCCTTTACTCTTCCCTTTCTTTACATTTCTACAGCCTTTACTCTTCCCTTTCTTTACCTTTCTACAGCCTTTACTCTTCCCTTTCTTTACCTTTGTACAGCCTTTACTCTTCCCTTCGTTACTTTTGTACAGCGTTTACTCTTCTCTTTCTTTACTTTTGTACAGCCTTTACTCTTCCCTTTTTTTACCTTTGTACAGCCTTTACTCATCCTTTTTTTAACTCTATACAGCCTTTACTCTTCCCTTTCTTTACAACACTGTATCATATATCGAAGCTTTCTTCAAGGCTCTTGTTTTTTCAGCAATTTGCTCTTTTTACCTGAATATGTATAACTACATCATATTTTCTTTGTCTTTCAATAATTTAATTTCCCACTAACATTCATTTAATCAATAATTGATTATGAACGATCACATCACGTGCATTTATATGTACAAGATTTAACATTTCATTTCTTTGTTATTTCTTCAGCAGACAAAGCATTGCTTTTTTCTAAATTTTAATAAATTTGTAATTGTTAATATTAATTACAAGTGACAAAAGAGCTGCAGTAATAAAGGTTATTTATTAAACCCCTGTAATATTCAGATACTACGGTTAAATTTAAAATTTAATATAAAATAGAAATCCCTACCACTTCATTAATCTTTTCTGTTTGTTGGGTACATTCGAAAATATTGGAAATAAAATATATAAATGTTAAGAAAAGTTCCTCTTTCCTGGAGGCATATAAAAGTAGAATAATAATAGTATTATAATGATAGAAATATTTTCCTTGAACAAAAAGGCATTGTAAAATTAAATTATTTAATTTTTCATACGATACCTAGTTTCATGAAATCATAGCTCAAACTACAATTCAGATTATAAGATCTTCGGATTCGCATAGAGTTATAATAAACTACATTAGAGATAGGTAGTGTTGCACCGATTGCAGGACACTGAAAACCTTATTTTGTCTCAGTATACTCCATTGAAATGAACCTCAAAATAAAGAATTTAGCGTCCTGCATGACGCGATATTATTTTGGCCACTGACTCATCACATGGATCTTCGTCATCAAGGAAAGGTCAGAGGTCATTAAAATAAAAACGTATATCCATGATATAAATATATTTTCATTATATCAAATGTGTCCTGCAAACAGAAAAGATCCGTAACTCTGAATTAACTTAACAAAATAAGAAGATTTTTCATGGAACAATTAGGTAAAAAGGAGATTTCCATTATATCTGTTTTACTTGTAAATTTTCACAATTTTTTTTTAGTTAATCTTCAGGTATAGCTCATTCTTCAAATTCGTTGATTTCATCAATTGGTGGAGAATGATGTGGCATCCTCCTATATTAAATTTAATTTCCTCATTTTTTCTAATTTTTAATAATTTTCCGACTCCGATTTTTGTTTAGATAATGCCTTTGTTATTTACGGCAACACTAATTCTAGTTGTATCTGAATGTTTGTTTACTATAATTTTTAGACGATCTTTTTCAGTCAAGCGAAGATCTAGGGTTTTCATGCTCTTTATTATTACCTACACACTTCATAAGAATACTATTGTTCAATCATTTATTATTTTCTAATTACAATTTTAGTTATTAAACCCTAGTAACCTAGGGACTGGTCCTGGGGCACCAGTCGATAGGTTACTGAGCAAACTTTTAAGAGCTAGGTTATTAGGGTTGAATAGTATGCTGATACGCATTAAGTTATTGCAACTAATTGAACTATATTAGCGATATTTGCCATTTATGTAGATTCAACTGTTCCTATTTATCTGTCAGATGAAAGTTCAGAAGTTTATTTTACTAACTTACTAACTCATTTCAAACACTGGTGCAGTTGTATCTATTGTTTAGAATTTCTTTTGCTTCTTTCCCCTACTTAGAGAAGGTTACCAGTGTAATGCTTTCATCCTAATTATGATGTTTATATCGAAATGTGAATCTATATATTAACTATCTAATTTTGAATTCATTCGTTTTCCTAACTTTTAGCATTTCGTGTTAAAAAAAAGCCTTGGTTGATAATGTTTCACAGTCAAAATTGAATTTATTAAATTGAATGTACCTCTTTATTGCAAGTTTCTTTTTCGAACTCTTTTTGTATTTCATGAACATAAATTATCCCTCTATTCAAACTAAAATTATTGTACTTATAAAAGTTATAGAATAAAATACTAAATCTGGATACAATATTTTCAGGTGTCAATCTGTATTTACTACTGATTTATTACTCCACTATTGATTTATTACTCCACTACTGATTTATTACTCCATTACTGATTTATTACTCCACTACTGACTTATCACTCCACTACTGATTTATTACTCCACTACTGATTTATTACTCCACTACTGATTTATTACTCCACGTACCCCAATAAATTTAAATGTTTCAAATATATTAATTTTTAATTCTTAAGAGACAATATTTTCCATCAAAGTTTATATGTATATCTAGGGTGTCACTTACCGGGATGGAATTTACGGGTCACCAAATTAAAACACCTGCCAATTACTTTTTGTTAATCCATTTGATAACAAAAATATTGTTTTGCTAACTTAAAGTATTTGTATTTTGAATTTGATGTTTGCATTCTCTTTATCATGAAAAAAAAAAAATTTAGGTATAAAGATATAAAATTATATATACATATAAGGTAGTGGGAAAAGCATTCCTATTTTATTTATTCTTATTACTATAAGTTTACATTTTTTGTGAGTTATAGATGGATGCTCGAAATTAATAAATAAATATATGAGGGAATAGTCCTTGGTAGAATTAATTATGAATATTGGATAATATATATATATATATTAGAAAATATTGAGATCACCCATATATTACTTAGGAAAAGTTAAGTTAATACTGAAACCTCATAAAAATTATATTTATACCTTAACTTTTCATAACATAGAAAAAACCTATGATATTTTTGATTTTTAAGGCATTTTATCACATCCATAGTTATAAGAATCACCAAGTACCAAGAATATCATAGGCTAAATGGAATGGTATCGAATACTATATACCGCTGGTGTAGAACCTTTCAATACTCTTTAATTCTCTACGTCTATAATATTTTCGGGATCTGGAATTGTAAAGCATAAAGTCACAATCCTACACTTATAAGCGACACTCATAATTCTAGAAATATTTAACTAATAAAATGTTGTCCACTAAGATATAATGTCTTATTTAATGTTTTTCTTGATCAAGCATTATGCAGTGGAATTTTCCAAAGAGAAACTTTCCGTGGAGGAATTTTCTGAATCGATATTTACCTAGAACTCTTTCACCTCATATTTGTAATTTTTATACTGAATATTTTTAAACTGAAATAAAAAAAATTATCCAGCAAACCAAAAAGCTTTTTAATTTGTTGGATAAATTCTTTAGAGTGATGATACACACTAGACCTAACTAGAGAAAGGTAGTGTTGCAGCGTTTGCAGGACGATGAGAACGACGGTGTAAAACTATATTTTGTTTCAGTTATATCATTACTGTATGGAACTGACGCCAGATTGTCAATCATGTGACCCCAAAATAAGGAATTGACCGTCCTGCAAGACGGGATATAATTTGGGCACTGACTCAACGCTTGTTAATTTTTTAATATTTTAACAATAATAGGAATTATAATATTTTGGAATCATAGATACGATAGTTCATTCAAGGATCTATGTTAGTTGAACACACAAAATTCAAGGACTACTGGAACAAACATAAAATCAGGATTACGCGCATGCTTGGATGCAAAACATAAATGTTAAAAAAAATGTAAATATGACTTCTTACAAGAATTCATGTGGTTGAAAGGAAACAAATTTGATTGTTACAACAATTTCAGATCAGAAGTTTCCCGTCAATAATCTTTCAATTAATAATAATTTAAAGTATGCATACCCATATACGTGCACGGATATTTTGTCCACGGACAATAATTCGTCCACGGACATCTCGTCCATTCACATTTCGTCCAACGGACATTTCGTCCACGCAACAATGCGTCCATGAATTGCTTTATTTTGTATTATATTGATTGTGTGTTTTATTTTATATATCATATTATATATAAATATTCTGTAATATAAGAGTATTTAGCACCCTTATTTGATGTTACAGTGAAACTCCTGAGTTTTGAAGGAATTGTTACTTCATAACTCAGAGTCACTTCATAATTCGTGTGCAGTGGGAGTTTTCTGTGATTAAAATCATTAGAATTTTTGTCATTGAGGGATAACTATGGTATAATTCTTATATGGATGTGCACTAATATTTTATACAAAATTGAGGTAATTAAACAAATATTAGGTTAATGTTGTGGGAAATAAATATAGCAACTCATTATTGTACAAAAGTTAATATATATCATGGTAGTAGTCATTTATGACTAATTTTAAATCATTAACAAAAATACACATCATTTAAACCTCAAACAATAAAGAAAACACAGTTTATACTCAATATATCCGATTTATTGATAAACTAATCTGATATAGTAAATCTTTGCCTTCCTGATTTACATATTCATATATAATACTCCATTATAGGATAATACACAATTATACATTAGGTGGTATCCCATATTTGAGTATCATCTTATAATAGTTATTGGGTATCATCCTATAATGGGATATTACCCTATAATTGGGTATTATCCTATAATAGAGTATTATTCTATAATAGAGTATTATCCTATAATAGAGTATTATCTTATAGTAGAGTATTATCCTACAATAGAGTATCATTCTATAATGGAGTATTATCTTATAATAAATACTCTATCTTATTCTAGTGGAGAAGATTGCAATAACCCACTATTGTATTAAAGTTGTAATTTTCATTAAAAAAACACTTAATTTTGTAACTGCTTGTCATAATTGCATTTTTCATTTTTATTTCTTCAATATGACTTTCACTTGTGCCAATTCATTTTTCAATTCTGCCAATTCATTATTCACTTCTGCCAACTTGACTTGGAAAAGGTATAGTTATACCTCAAGAACTATAGTTCTCTATGATTTAAACAAAGAAAACTACTTCATAACTGAGGTGCATTTCATAACTCAGGTGCTTCATTACTCGGATGCTTCATAAAAAAAACTTCATAACTCAGGAGTTTTACTGTAATTAGAAATGTATGGTCTTTGCCTAAATTCTTATTGCAATCTTTTTATCCTGTTGGCCGGCATCAGTAAAATAATAAAAAAGAAAACTTTTTAATTATAAACAGCCAGGCCCCGCTTTTATTATACTCGAGTCTTATAAAATCTGTAATAATTACCTGGCATGCCTTGATGTTATTACAGTACATGAACATAGAAAACGGAGACATTTTTAGAAGTGTACCTATATTTCACTGTAAGCTGTAACTACAATAATTATCAATAGTAGTATTCAGATTAGATAATTAGATGCACTCTTGCTTCAGAAATTATTATTTTATAGCAGTATTTTTTTAACAGTGATATTACCTAAATTACATACATAATATGCAGGTATATAATATACTACTAAAGATATGACATAAAAAAATAGCTATATATTAGTACTTTTTAGTGTTACATTTAATTATATAAACGTAATAACGTCCGTGTTATTGGACTGTTTCATATTTTTGACTTATACATATAAAATAATAATAATTATTCACCTCTATTGTAATTACACTAATTCCTAAGTATCCACACATTTATTCTTGTTAGGACCCTGTTATTTCATTTCTAAATTTTAGATACTCATAATTCATTAATTAATGCAAAATTTTAAACGAGGTAGATATACCGGGTGCTCAATAAAAACCTGACACATTTCGAAATTTAATAATTTAAAAACTAAGCAACATATTTACATAAAATAAACGGTAAAATGAAGAGAAAAACGGTACAGTCAATCCGTTTAGCATATTTTATTTTATAACTGTATAATGGATAGATAAAAAAAAATTATGTGTTTATTCATGTATGGCTTAAATCACTATTATATCATTGCATATTTACACCTGCCTATTAATTTAATAATGAAAAATAATACAAAAAAATTTCCATAAATACTTTAAAATACATAATAAAGCCATTCGTGGACGAATTGTTCATGGACGAAATGTCCGTTGGATGAAATGCCCGTGGACAAGATGTCCGTGGACGAAATGTCCTAGACCCATATATATATATAAATATATATTGTCCCTTATCATATTGCTTGTTCTATTTATTTGGTATATTATCATTTATAATATTAAATAATCATTTACACTATATATTTATATAAATCTAAAGGAAATTGTCTGTTTTTTTTATCTTTACTCAGTTCTCTATCTTTATGAGGTTAATTTCTGGTCCATCATAATTACTTGCTTCTTACATTTAAATATATTTATTATATAACATCAGATAGGTTATTCATGTAAATTCTAATTAGGGTAATCCATTATCAATATCAATATGTTTTTAATATTTGTTTTCGTAGACAATGGTACAAATCCATAAATAATTGGGATTATCCTCTGCAAAATATTATGAGAAATAATAATACAATATAACTTATTTTCAATGTTGAAGACTTTGACCTTTTCAATAAACAAAATCATTGCCTCAAATATAACTTGTATTGATTGTCTACATCATACATTGCATGTTTATGATTTATATTTAACGATCGTCAAATATTTATTTTTAATTATAAGCACAAGAAATAATGATAATAAATTTTCTATAATGTGTTCACTGTATACTCTATAGTGCAAAGTTTTAATTCATCTACTTATATATTATATGTGTAGTAGAGCGTGTGCGGATATCTGATCGAAAGATAATTGACCGAATGTACATTTGGCTGAAAGTCATTTATTTATTCATCATCAGGAGAAGGGTGGAAAACCTGGACCTGACAATGAATTTTATGACCAATGGTTGTATGTTGGGTACCGTCTTTCTATTTAAGCTGTATATCCTTAAGTTTATTAATATTAATTAATCTGTCAAATATTTAAATATGAAACAAAAAATTAGAAAATTAGTTACTATCTATAGCTATTGCTAACTACATTAATTCTATAGAGTATTTCTACTTTCTATATATCTGTGTCAAAATCGAAAGCTTGAAATCTGAAAAAAGTCTTCAACGCAGAGTTCAACTAGAACTGTAAATGGCATATATCCATATTACGAATTGCAGCCTCCGTTTAATTTTTTTTAAAGACCATTATACACAAGAAGAATAAAATCCTTACAAAAGAGAAAATTCCTTCAGGAACTTACATATTTGAGTCAATTGCCATAGAGACCACAGGAACGTACGGCAGTACGACCTTCTCAATCATGAGGTCCAGAGTTAGACGCATTGTTGCGACAACGAACGATCCAAGGGAGTCTACCTAATTCCAACAGCGAATGACTCTTGCGATCCAGAAAGGGAATTTTATGTTCAATTTAATTTATATGTGTATCCATATTACGAACTGCAATGATATGCTGCTCAACAATTTGATTTTTTTAATAATCATGGATCTCATCACAAATATACGAGCAGGAAAAAGCATCGCTTCATACTTTTGAACTTGTTTATCATTGTTTATTTTATTTCAGACAAAGTTTTTTTATATACTTTAACTACTATATATTATAGAACACATTATATATAGTTATTATTTTATTATATAAAGTAATATTACTATCCCATTTGATGTCTTCAAAATAAAAATATTTCGGCCAATTGTCATTTGGGAGAATGCCCCTCAATCATGGTACAGATATCATGTATACTAATATACTCTTAACTGAATAGAGGAGTGGCATCTCGTAGTTCATAAATTATAAAGTTACTACTAATAATGATATATGGTTATAAAAATAATGTTCCTTGCGGATAAGTTTTTTTAGGATAATATTTTTAAGGTAATTAACTCATTAAGTGCTTTTGAAGATTGACTTTCAAGTTTATATTGGGGCGTGTCACTTTGTGAACCCTTCGTCATTGAATATTCTAAAAATGTGAAGTACAAAAAACTAACAAACACAACAACCTACATTACCGTCATCTGCAAAGATCATATTATATTGAATAGTAATCTAATTTAACTCAAGACTATAATTATCTAAGTAGGATTAGCCAACAGGGGGTGGAGCACAAATGAGTTAGCTCTCCGCCTCCAGTTGGCTCCTCCTCCTTGCTAACGAATCAGAGAAGAGTTAACTTCATAAAATATATCCGTAAAACATTTAGCCCCCATCATTGTATCGATAGAAACTGATGCGGTAGAGACAGTATCTAAAAAAATTTTGCACTGTTTACTGTATTTTTAATTAAGTCCAATGAATTTGACATGTGATTTCTAGGGAAACAGGACAAAAGCCCCCTCCGGACACAAAAATCCCCTCCGGACAAAAAATCCCTCAGGACAAAAGCCCCCTCCGGACATAATCCCCCTTCGGACAAAATCCCCCTCCGGACAAAAACCCCTCCGAACAAAATCCCCCTCCGGACAAAAACCCCTCCGAACAAAATCCCCCTCCGGACAAAATCCCCCTCTGGATGCAGATAGACAGATTTTAATATGTTGTTTACAAATAAAGTATCAAAGTATCCTGACGATATTGAAACTGTGTTTTACACGTTATCTGATCTAATGCCAGAAGGAGGAGTTCAGATATTGAATTATTTTGAGGATGCTTATAATGGGAGGTAATATCGTAAAGCACGTCAGCCTCCAACATTCCAAGTATCTTTGTGGAACACCCACTGTAGAACTAATGTCCATCTTCCTCGAACTAATAACATCGACGAAGCTGGTTGTTCACATCCACATATTTGGAAGTTCTTTGACTAACAGCATAGAGATATTTGAAATTAAAGGTTTTGTTTAGAAGTTATGTTTGAAAAAGAAAATCAATAACAATATCTTATGAATAAATTCAGTATTTTTCTATCTGAAGCATTTTCTAATGCAGATATCTTAAAAAAAGATTTATGTTGAATTATATAGAACTTTTTCCTCTTATAAACGAGCTCTGTCACGTCTCTAAATAAAATTTAGACACCGATGAACTACCACTTAATGAAGTAGATTTACAAGTTTCTGATGAGTGTTCGGTTTTCTTTTCAATATAGCACTGGCTACAGACTCCCATTAAATTGCAATTCGTAGACCTAACTAAGAAAAGGTATTTACAATACGCATCTATGGCCTAATTGGCTCGCAAGTAAATTTGTGTGGCTATTGTCCTATTTCTAAAGAGTTTGACTAAATGCCTTATCCAATATATCGTGAAAAGGACTTCATATACATATTTAGACTAAGTTTCTTGCTTTAACATTTCTATAATGGTTCATTATTATCTAAACAGGTTTCTTTAACAATACCTATTGTATGATGAGTTCTACTTTGCTAGACAAAAGTATTTATCAAATGTATTCAAATATTTCTGTAACAATATCGAACCTTTTGATGATTAACTTGCTATTAACTTTTAATTTTATTATATAATTAAATAATTTCTTTGTTAATTTTGCGGGTACTTTCCATTCTTCAATTTGTCTTTCTTTTATAGATAATAATTAACTATGCTTTTCTTATTAGTCAATCTATTAATTAGTTTGGGTAGTAAAACAAATTTAACACAATTCTATGTACTTAATCAACCGGTTTATTACACTTCAACACATTGTATGTCTTTTTGTAAATAACGATTTAATAATGAAGTGTTCTCTTTTAATAGTAAGAAAAAGAGTTAGTTGAAACATAATTATTATAAGTTTTTAACTATTGGCACATATTAATACAAGCACAGAGTTAATTTATGGAATGATATCCAAGTGTTAACTGATCGATTGTCTCAAGACACTTAGAGCTGAACACTTAAAGTTACACAAACTCTATAACCGATAGGACACTTTTAGTCGATCTGGGCTGGATTACGAAACTGAAGTGAACGGGGTAAAGAGATCTTAAGCCCGTTATATAAGGTGGCTGAAGGCCAAATTAACCCGTATTTTCCTGGATTCTAGGTGGTAAAAATGCCTTCCATAATTTACAGACGGCAAGATTAAAACTGGATTTATAATTGAATTCGTACTCCTACACGAATTTAGCACTTAAATAAAAAGACTTAAATTTAGAGCGGCATTTCCTAACATTGATTATGTAATTGAAGGGATTAAAGAGTTATATATCTGAGTTATAAAGTTAGAGTTATAAAAGTTTGAGTTATTTAAAATTAGATCTATATAAAGTTAGAGTTATATAAAATTAAAGCTATATAAAGTTAAAGTTTTTATATAAAGTAGGAATTATATTTCTGAGTTGTAAAATTAAAGTTTTTCACCGTATTAATAATTGAATAATTACTTTAATTATATCGATTGTAAGTACTTGCCCAATATAATCCAATTACTTAATATTAATTTGAATATGATAAGATAGTGCTATACAATACCAAATAAATACGATAAGATAGTGCAAGTTATATTAATAATAGTTAGCTGATGATAAACAATATCATAGAGTATAGAAAGTTTAGCAATGAATGGTTCGATGAGATCACCTTAATGAACTCGTGGTTGTGAATTATGTGTGTCTACATAATGACAAACAGTTGAGTTAATTAACAGTGAAATCGTAAAGTTTATTAATTTATTTATTATATTTACAGGCATAATATTTAGATTTTGATAGTAATGACATCGCATTATCACGATAAACCATACAGAAATTCTTCACTTAAAATATGTTTGCACAAGCTATCACATGTCAAAACATTTTTAAACAACATTTTGAACATGTTAGATTCATTTGAACATGTTAGATCCATTCGGATATGTTTGATCAAGTAGAACAATAAATATAAATAATAAATTTGGATAAAATCAATATTATATTTCTAGTGTTAATAAATCACCTATTTTTTACAGCTTCCCTTTTGTCGATGGGCATTACTATTAATATTTTAAATTAAATTAACCTTTAATTAACGCAATGCTTTGTCTTTCGGAGAAAAAAATACAAAGAAATGATACTCTACATATGGTATATAAAAAGTCACCTGCTGTGAGCGTTCACAACCAATTTATTATTGATTAAATGTATGGTAGTATGGTAGTACTCAATTAAATGACTAGAAGACAAAGAAAATATAATGTTAAAATAAATATTATGCTAAAAAGAAAAATTATCTGGAAAGACAAGAGCCTTGAAAAGGGCTTCAGAAAATGATACAGTGTGTGATGAACTGTTGTAAAAAAAGGGAAGAATAAAGGCTGTACAAAGGTAAAGAAAGGGAAGAGGTAAGGCTGTACAAAGGTAAAGAAAGGGAAGAGTTAAGGCTGTACAAAGGTAAAGAAAAGGAAGAGGGAAGAATAAAGGCTGTACAAAAGTATAAGCAAAGGAGAGAGTTATGGCTATATAAAGGTAAAAAACCAAACTTGTTCAATCAATCATGAAGTGTGCAGTACAACAAACTAGAGCCCTGTTTCCCAACCCTGAGGTCCCGACCCCAAGTGGGGTCGCCAAGCGCTTTTCATAAGGTCGCCAAAGCATCCAAATAAAAATTTAATAATATGACAGAACCACTGAGTGTATACTGTGTTGCATCTGAAATATCATTTTTAAATTACGAATTAAGAACACTTTAAATGCGTCATATGCCATTATAGTTTCATCACTTTAATGGGAAATAATGTATTTCTATGATTATTAAATATTTTTTGTCATATCGTGTGAGGCCCATCTTCTGATGTCCTTCAAGTTTTTGTAAATGACCCCCTCCAGCCTGAAATCAGAACGAAGCACGCTTCATAACATTCTTGCAAACTTTCTTGAAATTCTCCAGCATATTTCCTTCAGTGAAGCTTTGAACACATCCTCAAAGGAATCCAGGTTATCCCTTTAAACTCGAAATTTTGTAGCGGCCCAGAAGAGAAACTCAAAAGGGTTGAGATCTGGATTGTGCTTCCCAGGGATTTCCGTTATTCTGCAAATTACTTGGCCTATAAACTTTTCATTGAAAAATTTAAAAGCTGCATTCATTCAATGTGGTGGATCACCTTCTTGATTTCACCAAAGTGTGGAACTAGTTTTATAATTGTGCAGTATGGGCCAAATAATGCCGTGAAGCAATCTGAAGTATGAAACACCAATAACAGATGAAAGGAATGTACCTATCGTTTGATTGCAGATATTCCAAAGATTTTCATTTGTCTGCACTAAGTCGTTTTTTCGATGTGGTTTTTGCTTTGTGGACATCAGTTAATAATTGAACTGAAGTGCAACGATAAAAACTGAAACGAAGTCCATGTCTGACGACCCTGCAAAATGTGGTTTTGGTGGGGGAGAGCAACTGAGTGTTTCTTCAAAGAAACTCTTCACCTCTTGAAACACTGCTTCTGTTCTTCTTGTTTTGTTTTCATTTGATTTTTCTTGTGGATGGAACCAGTCTCATTGAAAAGATCGCAAACTCTTGCGAACATTTTTAGGTGGTAAGATTTAGCTATCCTTCCACTGATCTTCAAGTGAAGCATGAATTCAAGGCATACAATTGAAGGAGAGACGGTGTTTCGGCAAATTACAAGATGATCCATTTCTTCTCGAGTTAAAAAAAAGGATAAAGATGGTTGAAGATCTAAGTGATAGGGGTGATAAAAAAAGGTTAGACCAAAATTGCTTATACATAATGCGATTTGAAGCAATTTAAATTCTCCCAATTCGCCATTTATAAATGACGCTTCTGATAAAACGCAATGTTTACATAAATGTAATTAACCTAAAAGAGGCTGCACAGCACTGCTCGTACCATTCAACAGAAAACATCGTGGGGATCGCGGTTATGGCCTGAGGTGCATAATTGAGGTCGCCTTACAAAAAGGTTGGGAAACACTGATCTAGAGGATACGAAAAATTACGGCTATCTTTGACCAAAATTTGCCAAAAAGAGTGTGAAACGAATTTTTTAAATTTTTATTTCTTCAGTAATACATAGTGAATAAATAACTTCAAACCCTTATATCTCAAAAAGTATTAGTTTCCACAAAAACTGTTAAGATTTTCGGATTCTATAAAAGAAGATATCACAAAAATTAATTAAATTTGTTATTAGTCTATGCCAGGCTAACATATAAAGTTTGTTTATACCAAATCGGTTTACTATTGAAGTAGTAACGATTTTCCTAAATTCCCAAACAACAATCAGGAAGTGTTTTTAGGTTGCGCTCTTGGCGGGTCGCAGTAGGTACACGGAAATATCCAGACTGAAAACTGCCAAACGGAAAACGGCCAGTCGCTTACTGGCCAAGGAACTTTCGATCTGAGGTATACATAAAAATTATCAGTTAGATTTATCAGCAGCTTGACGCTCAGTGTGCAGTGCAACAAACTAACGGATACAACAAACTACAAAACGGTCAATTATGTAGGGGGTTTCAAAATAATCATCATTGATTCCAAGACCGAATTTTCCAAACCAATATCTATATAGTTAGTACTATAAAAATGAATGTTCCTTTAACCCCTTAACGAAGGACTAACGGCGCCGTTTTTTTATAAATATAAATGTTCTTAGAATACGTTTATCACTGAATAATATTTTCAGAAAAGTCAAAATATGCATAAATTCCCAGTAAGTGAATGGCAGTTTACAACGTTGGCAGGTTTTCACCTGGCAGTTCCCCAGACACCGTAAATAATCCATTTAATATATTCCAACAGTTAAACAGCAACAACTTCGAAACTTTTTATTGAGTCAGGTGCTACTGAAAATGGAGTGAATATTCAATATACCAATAGTAAAATCTGAATAAACAAAAGTAACTGAATATTTCACACCCACAGATTTTGAATCAACATGGCGAATCCTTCTGTTGTGAGCTTCCTGTTTCTTCTCATCGTTGGAGCAGTTCACTCAGACATTATCATACAGGAATACAAACTTAAACACATTGTACAGATCAGCTCTACGAACATAGGCAAGACTAACAAATGTGAGGAAAGTATATCACTATTGAAAATATAGGTTTCAAAAAATGTAACATCAATGATTATTAAAATTGTAGCTTTTATTATTTCCTATGCCATTCAAAACCTGTTGAATTACAGATAGCTGCAAGAAAATATGTATGGATGACCCGTCTTGCAAAGCTCTATCGACCAAAGTCCTGGAGAATGGAAAAGTGAAATGTGATTATTCGACAGAGAAACCAAGCGAAGAAGAGCTAAAGAACAGCCCGAATAGCACTACCTATGTCAAAAGTAAGCATGAAATTGATTTTACCATATACGGCGTTGTCTTCAACGGGTATCAACTTCTGGTGAACGGTATAGAACGGTGATTACAAGGAACACCCCAACAAATTTCGAGTGGTGTGACCGTAGCTCAACATCCCTGAGAAAGATATGTTATTTTAGAATTTTGCAATATTAAGGACTCCACGCTCTTACCGCGAAGCATTATTCGTTCATTTTCAATTACAGATACAATATAAGTTGTTGTACTGCACCGTAAGCTCGGCAAAGTTATTCGTGTATGAATATATTTTTTTCCACTTTTACTCTTAAATTGTCAATTGTGATGGAGCGTGACCGGACAATTGGCAAACGCGGACAATTGCCACCCGCGGACAATGGCCACCCCCGGACAATGGCAACAAGGAAAATTGCCACCCGCGGACAATTGCAACCCAAATAATTATTATCAGGCCTCTTAACTTCAAAAATAGTGATAAAAGTAATTAGTATTTATTTTTACAGGCTTAAATATTAATTATTTACATTTTCAGATACAAATTTCTTCATTCATCATTTATTATTATTTCATAGAATTAATTATTGCAATTGGTGATATAATAAATTACATATTGTTAATATACGATTTATTTCCATCATTCATATTTCTATTGTACATTTGATCATTTCCATTATAAATTAAATATTTCTTCCTGTATAACCACTATCATTAATAAGTAAATATTTATAATTTTATATATGGCAAGCTACTGTATTTGAAATCAGTCGCTCAAATTAAGTACATATTATAAATTTTTAATACTTTTACATTTTTCATTATGAATTTTCAAACTTTCCTTTCCGTTCTAGGGACCGATTATATTCTATGACACCTGATATTAGTATTTTAATGTAAAAATATGTTTATTAGTAAATCCATTTTCAATTGCATTCAAACCTAAGTTCAATTGACCAGTTAGAAGAAGAGAATTTTTACAATAATTACTATTGAAAACCATTGACCAAAAAAAATTTATGTTCAGATGTTTGCGAACCTCCCTTCAAGTTAGTCAAGAATGTGGGCTGCATTATGCTGTCAGAGGACATCAAAAACTTCTCCGATGCAACCACATCCTGCCCCGAAGGATCTAGACTTCACTCCCCCGCCACTCTAGGGTTATTCGAACACCTGAGGCAACATCTTGTTCATCTCAAGGAAGGTACGTCATGTCATACCAACGAGGAAGAGAGAAGTAGGTACTATCCTCCGTTTGAAAACCACTGTTGTGATGGTTATTGGATGCCAGATAAATGGACGAAACAGAGGTTAGTGTTGCTCGCCATGCCTTAAATTTCAACTATCCAGACAAATACATAATAGAATGGTTTTGAATTGTTTACGAGCATAGCCCACAAATAGAGGTTTCGGACAAACTTCAGAATAATATAATAATTAAATAAGTTAATACGTTATAAAAGACCACAGCATGCCAATTTCTAGGCCACTTCTGAATATTTTTGAGTTACCCCTTAACATTTGATATTTAATAAAATGGAATATTTTCCCATTGCTAAAAATTTAATATGTGTTTATGCTATGAAATATGTATAATTAGTTAGTACGTTACAGAAGAAGATGACATGCCAAATTGAGATAATTTTTTGTAAATTACATATGTAAACATTTTAATTTTTTTTCTTGAAATTAATTTCTAGCGTAATCATGTTGTAAAAATAAAGAAGTATTAAGATAAGTAATATAATTCCCAGAATGACTTTTTAAATTGGATTAATTTTATAGTATAAAAGCCTTTTAAAATATTTTCGTTCAGCTAAATTTCGAATTAACTCTGACTTTATCAATACAATAATCCCCATGTAATTCGTATTGTTTAAATTTTTGAGCTACAATGTTACTCAATTAATGAAATGTTGGCTAATCACTCGATTATTAAAGTTTTTCCTCAGTCTACTGCATACAATACTCCTCATTATGTTCTTCATTGAGCACCTGATCTCCCTAAGTGTGGACACAACACAAAATTGTCTCTAGTGGTGCCTAAACTGTAAACATTTTCTTACCGGTTTGATTTTTAGGCATAGTCTCAAAAAATATGTTCTTCCGGAGCATCTTTTTCAAAATGATAATAAATCACATTTAATCATTTATTTAGCAAAATGTAGTAAAAATCTCACAATATCTTATTTGATTCATGTAAATTGAAGACAAAGAATTTTCTTCTTTCAAACTTATTGAACATCAATAGAATCAATAGACTAAATTAGCCTGTAATAATCTAATTCTCAATTATCTTTCAGAGTCGAATGATTTGGCCGTTGACAACATCTACATTGGAATGAAGATGAACGGAATAACCAAGAAGTGGGAGTTGTTTCATGGTGGCGATATTGGTGAAGGAGTTGTAGGAGAGTATCCTTTCGCTGGAGATAATCCTAATAAAGGATTTTTGTGTGCCAGTATGCACTACAACAAAGTGAACTTTTTCTACCATCTGGCAGATAGAAAGTGTATAAAGGAATACAAATACTTGTGTCAAGTATTAGTGTGATGACACTAGTACCAACTGCAATACCTAGTAGATCACAAAACATCACCAGTTATTACCCCTAGAATTACACTACTAGTTGATATCACAAGAATTACACTCTACTAGTTAATATCACTAGAATTACACTCTGCTAGTTAATATCACTGGAATTACACTCTACTAGTTAATATCACTAGAATTAAACTCTACTAGTTAATATCACTAGGATTACACTCTACTAGTTAATATCACTAGAATTACACTCTACTAATTAATATCACTAAAATTACACTCTACTAGTTGATATCACTAGAATGACTCTTTACTAGTTGATATCACTAGAATTACATTCTACTAGTTAATATCACTAGAATTACATTCTACTAGTTAATATCACTAGAATTACACTCTACTAGTTAATATAACTAGAATTATACTCTACTAGTTAATATCACTAGAATTACACTCTATTAGTTAATATCACTAGAATTACACTCCACTAGTTAATACCACTAGAATTACACTCTATTAGTTAATATCACTAGAATTACACTCTACTAGTTAATATCACTAGAATTACACTCTACTAGTTAATATCACTAGAATTACACTCTACTAGTTAATACCACTAGAATTACACTATAATATCACTAGAATAACCTTCTACTAGTTAATATCACTAGAATTACACTTTACTAGTTAATACCACTATAATATCACTAGAATTACACTCTATTAGTTAATATCACTAGAATTACACTCTATTAGTTAATATCACTAGAATTACACTTTACTAGTTAATACCACTAGAATTACACTATAATATCACTAGAATAACCTTCTACTAGTTAATATCACTAGAATTACACTTTACTAGTTAATACCACCAGTATTATATTCTACCAGTCAATACCAATTGAATTACTTTTTACTAGTCAATATCACTAGAATTGCACTCTGCTAGTTAGTGCGTGAAAGATTCCCTGAGGAAAATTCCAATGCGGAAAGTTCCACTAGAAATATTCCACTGCGGAAAATTCCACTAAACAAAACCAGAATATTCAAAAATCAACCAGGAATTTTTCCCTAGGATTTAACTTGAAAAATAAATTGTGGTATTCAAATTGCAGTCCAAAATATATTTTGATATACTATTCTAGCTGAGCAGGTAATACTGTTACAGTAATTTGATAGCTAGGAAACATTTATTTCATTCGAATAATTATTTATCTCTCTCTGTTCAATGGTAGGGGAGAACCGGGAGCATTCGGACAGTTTTTGTTTAAAACTGAATAATTCGTAAACTAATTCGAATTTTACAATTTAAAGATTTCTGTATGTAAATAAAACATCTTACTTTCATTTCTATTAAGAATGTTTTACAATTTGAGGGATTCAAATTTTCGAATTCTCCTTCCTAGAGGGAGACTTCGGACAAGCTGTGAGGATGGTTCGGATACCATAAAAATGGATAAAAATATGGTAAAAACAATTAAAAAATTAATTGTTTGGATTAAATTCGGATCTACCAATTTAATTGAAATAAACCATAATGAATTGCAATCACCATAATAATTCATTGTATTTGAAATGTAATCATAATTGTAATGATTGAACCTCCAACAACATATATGTAGATAACTCACGAATAATCATTGCGAAATTATCTTTATATTTGAAAGCCATATTTCAAAAACAAATTGTATAACTATATCCTTTTACTTTGGGTAAAACTATTTCCTTTTCTTGGAATTACGCCAAAAGTTAGTAAATTACATCTTTAATATTTCATCGAATGTTATACTCCATAAGTGTAGATCTTCGTACACCTCCAATTTTAGCAGCTTTTGTGACAGATAAACCTTTTTGGAATTCATCAAACGCTTTTCGAATACCATCTTTATTACGGACTCTATCAGTTTTCCTTTTATAATAAAAAGCATGAATACGATCGTCAATTTGTAAATGAAAGACACTTATATAAAAAGTTGAATCTAATTATATAAAAAAATGCTATTTCAGTTAAAATAATTAACTTTAAGTTCTGAATGTCCTTTTAATAAAAATTACTTCAATAAATTGTAATGGTGGGCTGAATTTGACACAGAGGGAAGGTTCTGATACCGTCCGAACCAACTTCAACAGAAGTGTCCAATTCATCCCAAATGACACTTCAAAATGAAAAACATCACCATTTTTCTAATTCAATTTGTATTTTTTTAACATACCAAGCATAACATGAAAAATTGATATAATTCATACATTTAGATTTAGAATCCGTTTTGCATTCATATAGTCAACGCACGATTCAATTGAAACACGAAAAATTACATCAATATTGAAGAAAACAGTAAATTACCCCTACAGGGCGGCACACTGCATCTCCGCACTGGATCTTTCAAATAGCTGAGGGTTGCAATAAGCGGTAGTTCAAACAATTATAAACATGTTTAAACCAGTTGTCCAAACCATCCCTATGTCCGTATGCTTCCAGTTCTTCCTTATACTAGCAGAGTGTTAAGAGAATGTCTTTAAAACTAAAAAGGCTATAGAAATTTGAACTATATTTGTGTGAAGCATATTTGTGCAAATTTTATTCTTACATTATTCTATTTGTGTCTTTTCGATTATGTAATTAAACAGGTATACATTTTCCTATGGTTTTGCTTTGATAGAGCTTACTCAGCCTATCAAATACGGAGCAATTGACTCACGGTTGAAACGATTAGTGTTTATTTCAAGACGGAAATTGATATCAAGACTGAGCTCATATTTGACATTATAAATTTATTTCGTATTGTTGTTGTCTAAATTGAAGAATTTGTCCACATCATTTATATATAAACTGATTGTACTCTTTATGCTCATTGTCTTTTTGTTAAAAACTTTCGTCTCATATAACATATGTCTTATTTTCCCCTACTTAAAACTCGTAATTAAATTCAAAATGAATATTAACTGAACGGTGACCGGACAACTCGCCACCGGACAATTCGCCGAGGACAACTCGCGGTGAGGACAACTCGCCGCTAGGACAATTTGACGCCAAACCAACTCGCTGTGTGATATGTTTTACCGCCGTATACTCAATTTATTTATAAAAAAAAATATTTTAAATAGAAGCTGCGTGTTGTAAATTTATTATAATATACAGTTCAGGATTCATATTTTTTTGTTCAAGAAATCACTAAAATCAAGAATTCAAATTCATTACGCATGACAAGCTTTGACATCAAATCATTGTTCAGCAATATACCTTTGGATGAAATGCGAATGTCTTTTTATGTTTTCATGAACAACGATGGTTAGATGATTGCCCAATTGAATTTATACCTAAATTTTATCGTAGATATGTAAATGATATTTTCCTATTATTTTCTGACCAATACCATATTAATCTTTTTCATAATTATTTAAACTCTAAACATTCTAATATTAAATTCACTTCGGAATTTGAGAAAAATAACTCCCTAAATATTTTAGATGTTGACATTAATCGTATTAATAATAGTTTCTCTACTAGAGTTTATCGTAATAAGACATTCACAGGATTGGGGTTAAGATTTGACTCTTTCATACCGACATCTTATAAAGTTAATTTGATTACTTGTCTTGTTCATAGAGCGTTTGTGATTTGCTCGAATTATGTAGATTTTGATGCCAAATTGTCACAACTGCGTAATTTTTTCTCTGGTAATCGTTATCCTCAAAATTAATTTGATAAATTTGTCTCTAAATATTTATATTTTGTTCATACTCCACTTAAACGTAAATTAACAGTTCCTAAATTTGAAATTTTCTTATCCCTTCATTATTTGGGTGATTCAAGCATTAAAATGTAAAAAAGACCTTAATTCATTACTTAACAAATTTTATCCTGATCAAGTTAAACTAAATTTTGTTTTCAAAAATGCAACCACTATTGGTTCATTTTTCCCTTATAAAGATAAAATCCCACCTTTACTGTCATCTAGTCTCATTTATGAATACTCGTGTGGACAGTGCCAGTCCACTTACATTGGTGAGACCATGATGCAGTTAAAGGTGAGAATTTATCAGCATAAGGGAATATCTTTTAGAACAGATAACCCCTATAGCTCCCCACCTTCAAGTTCAGTTCGTAACCATTCTTTCGATTTTAATCACCCAATTAAGGAAGAAAATTTCTAAATTTTGCAAACTACTAAACAGTGTGATATTCGTACACTATAATCTATATATATTCATAAACAACTCCTACGCTTAATCAACAAGCGAGTTCTTTCAATTTAACTATTTGGGTTAATAACTTATTATTTTTACTTTTCTTTATTTCCTTATTTTAATTTTTATTTACTATTTATGTGACTTTATAATTTTTGGTATCCAAAATACTCCTTAGTTCTATATATTTCGTTAAAATTAGTCTGATTTAGGCAAGTGGTGAGTCAGTGGCCAAAATAATATCTCGTCTTGCGGGACGCTAAAATCCTTATTTTTGGGTCACGTGACTGGCAATTTAGTGTCAGTTTAGTGGAGAAATGATATAACTAAAACAAAATTTAATGGAGAAATAATATAACTGAAACAGAATAAGGTTTTACACCGTCTTCTTTAGCGTCCTGCAATCACTGCAACACTTCCTCTCTCTAGAGTAGTTTATCATAACTCTATGGATTTAGGTTATTGATAATGAATATTGTTTTATTCGAAAGCTCTAGAAAAATAAAGGATGTACAATTTTTTCGTCGTTTCCCTTGTGCTGCACTTCAAAAATTTAGCAAGTTGGACTTGTTTGATCAATTTGAACATATTGGATCAATTTGAACATGGTAGATCAATTTGAACATATTGGATCAACTTGAACATGTTAGATCAATTTGAACATGTAAGATCCAATTGATTTAAAATTAAAATTGTATTGATCATTATAAATCAATTGGAACAACTACTAGAGAGTAAGTTATTGTTGTTCCAAAGGAATTGGAAATATCTTCCAGTCATTATCTAAGATTGCACCACCCATGAATGTTCTTGAACTCAAATAAGACTTAAAAATAGAATATTTGAATACTTCATGTACGTAATTAAAATTTAAAAATAAACCATAAGAAGTGAAAGAAGTGTTATTCATTCATTGAGTTAATATTTGTGTGAAAAATATTACATTTCCGGTGCTAACTCTAATGAGTTTGACCCTCAGAATCAACCGGAAGGTTTGACTACGTGTTAAAAAAACACATGTCTTATTTATAAAACTACGGTACTGTATTTCTTACTAAATATTAGTATATATGTCACGCGCGTTTGAGTGATCTGCAATATCGACCGATTTCACTGCGCAATCTGTTGATCAACAGTTTTCGCAGCCATCGATCGATAGCGCAACCATCGATCGATCCCTGCGCGTTCGAATGATATGATTTTTTATTAATTTGTACATCAAATTTGCACATTTGATTGCGTATATCAATCGATAGCGCAACCATCGATCGATTTCTGCTCGTTCGAATGATACAGGTTTTCTATTTTTATTCATTTAATTAATTGTTTTGTTTTTACTGGAAAAATACTTTTTTTATATTTAATAAGTCAACCATCAGTCGATTGTTGCGCGTTTGAATGGTATAGATTTTTTTAGTTTATGCATCTAATTATTATATTTAATTGGGAACAATCAGTCGATTGTTGCGCGTTTGAATGATATGGATTTTGTTAGTTTATGCATCTAATTGTTACATTTAATAGAGCAACAATCGACTGATGGTCGACTTATTAAATATAAAAAAATAATTTTTATAATAGAAACAAAACAATTAATTAAATGAATAAACAAAGATAACCTGTATCATTCGAACGAGTAGAAATCGATCAATGGTTGCACTATCGATTGATATACGCTATAAAATGTGCCAATTTGAACTACGAACTAAAAAAAAATCATATCATTCGAACGCGCAGGAATCGATCGATGGTTGCGCTATCGATTGATATACGCAATCAAATGTGCAAATTTGATGTACAAATTAAAAAAATAATATCATTCAAACGCGCAGGGATCGATCGATGGTTGCGCTATCAATCGATGGCTGCGCAAACTGTTGATCAACAGGTTGCGCAGCGAAATCGGTTGATATTGCAGATGACTCAAACGCGCGTGACATACATACTAAACTAATGTGTACCAAATTTCAAAATGAATTTTTAATGTATAAGGAGAAATAAATACATAGGTATGTACGACATTAAACAACTGAGTGAGCTGAACTGTGATTTAGTGGAGTGTGAACGTGAACATAAAAAAACGTGGACAAATTCGTGCGTATTGGCTAACCAAACTGTATTTCTACGTTTCCACATGTCACCACAGTACAATTAATCTCCTAATTTACGTGATTTACGCCGATACGTAAATACTTGTAAACTTTTAAATTCCAAAATGAATTTGGTATTTATGTAAGAGGAAAGTCAAGAAAGGCCGGTAAATTTAAAGGAATGACATGAAAGATATAGAGTAATTTAAATAAGATATGCCTAGAAAACACACGTCAAACTTATTAGGGCTGAGGGGACTCAATGGTCAAAAATTGATTTTTTTTTCACTTATTTTTTAATATCTAATATGAAAGAATATAGTGTATTGAAGAAATACATAAAATTTCAGGATGATCATGCGCACTACTATGTATATCCACGTACACTAGTACAAAGCCTGTGCCAAACGCCCTGTAGTGAAAAGTAGCCTCTTTCCAAAGCCCATTTCTTTTGTTCTAGGTAACCTAGATAAAATCTGTAAATTGCATATTGATCAGTGATACATAAGGTACATTTAAGTTTTTTTTCCAATTTGTTACACATAGATTTAAAAAAATGTTTTTTTATGATAAATTCATTTTCATATATTTTTCAAAATATTATAAAACGGAATGCAAAAAATAAGAAAAGTTGTAATCTTGTTTATGTAAAAGGTATTAGGAATCCACTTCCTAAACCGGTTCGTTTCTATCTCTTTTAGTTTTCGAGAAATTACCATGTTTTCGAAGTACCCCCCCCCCCCCAGTGTTAGTGTTAGAAGAAGGGGTCGTACAAACATTTTCATAAATAAAAATGTCTGCATTGGTCATGATACAAGCATATGTGACGCTTCAAATTTCTATCATTATTAATAAAAAAAGTTAATAAAAGTCATCGAGTCCCCTTAAAGTTCTCTCTTGTCACTCGGCATTACAATTAATATTTAAAATTAATTTAAACTTTAGATAACGCGATGCTTTGTCTTTCGAAGAAAGAAACAAAGAAATGATATTTTACATATGGTTTATAAAAAGTAATACACTGTGAGCATTCACAGCCAAATTATTATTGATTACATGTAAATGTATGTTAGAACTCAATTGAATGACTAGAAGACAAAGAAAATATAATGTTTAAATAAATACTCTAGTAAAAAGAACAATTATCTGAAAAAACAAGAGCCTTGACAAAAATTCAGAAAATGATACAGTGTGTGATGAACTGTTGTAAAGAAAGGGAAGAGTAAAGGCTGTACAAACGTATATGGAGAGTAGAGAGTACAAGCTATACAAAGGTAAAGAAAGGGAAGAGGGAAGAGTAAAGGTTGTACAAAGATAATAAAAGGGAAGAATAAAGGATGTACAAAGGTATAAAGAAAGTAGAGAGCAAAGGTTGTACAGAAGTAAAAAAGCAAACTTGTTCAATATTGTATCAGAAAAAGCTACTTAGTATTTTTCCATCAATCAAAAGAAAGCAAATTCATGCAAATTTCTAGAGTTTGGATCATTAAAGATCAAAATTACGAAAATTTTATTCGCATAAATCGTAGTCGATACCATTTGCTGTCAGAGTCAACAAAAAAAATTCATTTCTGGAGAAGAAGCAATTTTAGTGTCAATATTGATTTATATTTGCAGTTTACAATTTTGAAATTTAAATATTATTTTCGAAACTCTGCTTTCTAGAAAGCTTAACGGATCTTTCTCATTTGACAGCCCCACCAAATTTAAATTAAATTATTCTTAAATATGTATTTTTGTCCATAGAATTCGAAAATCATAAGTGTTTTTTGTAAAAAAATAATACTTTATGAGGCATGACGGTGTACAGTTATTTATTTCCTAAATTTTACCTAAAAGGATTGAGAACTTTGAAAAATATGTGTTTTCATTGAAATTTCTCAGATATTTTAGATTTTTAATTTACTTGAAACTGTAGTCGCTAGTTTGTTGTAATGCACACTTCATGATTGATTTATGATCTGGCCGGGGGATATGAGGGCGGCACGCCCCCTTAGATACAAATATCGACTATTTCCACTTTCCGTGATATTTTCCATTGATTACTTCAATAGATATGTGTAATGGGGGGCGTGCCAACCTCTATACCCCCCTGTCAGGTCATTAATCAATCATGAAGTGTGTAATAAAACAAACTAGAGGATACAACGAACAAAATTACGGCTATCTTTGACCAAAATTTGCCAAAAAAGCGTGAAAACGAGTTTGATAAAATTTTCAATCCTTCAGTAATACAGAGTGATTAGTGAATAAATAAATTCAAACCCTCATATCTAAAAAAAATTAGTTTCCACAAAAAAAAAGTTATGATTTTCAGATTTTATGGAAAAAGTATATAAGTGAAAATTAATTTAAATTGAGGGGACGGAAAAATATCATATAATTTTATCATTAGTTTTCTATTTTGTAAATAGCTACCTAGTACTCTTCCAGATGTTTGAGTGAAATATCAGAGCTCTAAATTGACTGTAACCCACTGGGGGGAGAGCGAGAGGAGAATTGGGGCGGAGCTATATGCTATATACACTCCCTATCAGCCACTAATAATTTGTAATAATTACTTATCTCGCCATATAAGGTAAAGTATCTCCTACTCAGATCACAAAGCACAGGTATTAGTTCGCAATTCTGCTCAGTGGCAATTGCTATCGCATAAGAGAAGGTTTTGGGTGTCATACCGGCACTAGGTGGGAGGCAACTTTGAATGAGTTTTCCAGGGAATTCTCAACAAAACTGTTTCCTTTGAATTTTGATATATGAATTTGTTTTCAAAATTTTGAATTTCGAAAAAAAATCCAAATTCCATTTATTTATGTTTTCCAATTTTTTTTTTCGAAAACCAATTCGCAATTCAAAGGACACAGTTTTGTAGATAATCTCTAGGAGAATCGAATCAAAAAAACAGAATGCCGTAGTTTCAAAATTGAACAAGTTGTAGTTTTTTGAAAGAAAAATCTAAATTCGAATAACTCGTTTCCTATGGGTCTAATCGAAAAAATACCATGAACAAAAACGATAGAGAATTCAATTTTATATTAAGCTGCTAAGTTTCAGAACCGTAGCTTTATTAATAAAAAAATATTTTTAAACCCAAGTACGGTCCCCTTTTATGGGAGGAGTAGTCAAATGGGCTTAACAAATATGTCAGGTTAATTTTAAAATTTTGTTTAAACCAAATCGGTTCACTATCGAAGTAGTAAGGTTTTACTAAATTCCCCACCAACAATTAGGTTGCGTTCTTAGCGGGTCGAAGTAAGTAATGGTACAAAGAAAAGTACCAGGCTGAAAACTGCCAAACGGAAAACTGCCAGTCGCTTACTGGCATCATAACTGTCGGTCTAAGGTATAAGTAAACCTTATCAGTTAGATTGATATTCAGCGTGACACCCAGTGTACAGTGCAACAAACTAGCAGATACGACAAACTACATAACGGTTATTTATTTTGAGAGTTTCAAATTAATTTTCATGATTCTAAGGCCGAATTTCCAATATCTATATAGTTTGTACTCTACTATAAAACAAACCCTTAACGAATGACTAACGCCGTTTTTTTATAAATTAAAATTTTCTTAGAATATGTTTATAACTGAATAATATTTTCAGAGAAGTCAAAATATACATAAATTGCCAGTAAGTGACGTAAATAATACAATTAATATATTCCAGCAGTTTAGCCGCAACAATCTTTCACACCTACAGATCTTGAACCATCATGGCGAATCCTTCAGTTGTGATTTTCCTGTTTCTTCTTATCGTTGGAGCAGTTCAGTCAGACGTTATCCTACAGGAATACAAACTTAAACACATTGTACAGATCAGCTCTACGAACATAGGAATGACAAACAAATGTGAAGGAAATAAATCACCATTAAAAAAATTGGTTTTCAAAAATTAGACATCAAATATTGAAATGATAGCTTTTTAATATTTCCTATGCCATTCAAAAACCTGTTGAATTACAGATAGCTGCAAGAAAATATGTATGGATGACCCGTCATGCAAAGCTCTATCCACCAAAGTCATGGAAAACGGAAAAGTGAAATGTGATTTTACGACGGAGAAACCAACCAAAGAAGAGCTGAAGAACAGCCCGAATAGCACTACCTATGTCAAAAGTAAGCATGAAATTGATTTTTATAAAGCTATTCATTAGAACTAAGACTAGGGGAGCATATACGCCGTTGTCTTAACCGGAACCAACTTGATGATTTTCTTCACCGCTCAAGGAACGCCCCAACAAATTTCGAGTAGTGTTACCGGGGCTAAAATATTATAGACACTTAACATCCTTGAGAATGATACGTTATTTTAGAGTAAGTGAAAAATATGTAGATAATATTTATGGTATTGGAATTATAGTTCATAACTCCATAAATTATTTCATTAGGTAGTAACATTTCAAGATGGAGGATACTTGTTTGGCAATCTTAATATATATTCAAAGCCTTCTGCAATATTAAGGATTCCAAGCTCTTATCGAAGCATTATTCGTTTATTTTCAATTGCAGATACAATATAAGTTATTGAACTGCACGTAAGCTCGGCAATGGTATTCGTGTATAATTATATTTTTTTACAATTTCACCCTTAAACGTTAGGAAGATCCAATATACGTCTGGCAATATTTAAATCAGTGAATCTATTGGCGTAAACTAGATGAGGCTACCAAGTTGATGATGAATCACTTTAGATACTTTTACCATTTAGATACTTTTAGTAAAAAAAAGCATTCCAATGTATATAAGAGACAATCTGATCTTAGATATGTATGTAAATTTTTCAAATCAATCAGATGAACTTTTCGATAGGATTATCTGGCAAATGTTAATTCGAATTTTGAATAATAAATTCTACTTTTAAAAGTCATTTTCAATTGTATTCAACCTTGATTTCAAATTGACCAGTTTTCTTTTTATTCTTTATTCAGAAAAAAAGTGTCATAAAACATAATGAACAAAATTAGAATTTTAAATAAGAGCCCGAATAAGCCGAAGCTTCTAGGGCAACCTAACTAAAATTTAAAAAAAATCCAATAGGACCTAACAAATATAACTAGAGTGAAAAAAGGTTACATATAGCTTTGAAAAAGGAATTTCATGAGTTTATTCTTGAATTTATTAACAGATGATTGTTTAAAATCAGGATGCAGATCGTACCAAAATTTCAGGCCGACATATTCTATTGAATGTTGTGATTTTTATTTTGAAAACAGTGGTAAAATTAAATTATTGCTTTTTCGAGTGGAATATTGATGAGAATCAGAGTGAGATCGTACTACAGTTAAAGATTCAATATTAAAATCACAGTACAATGTTTTAAACATAAATATACAATACATATCTGTAACTTATGGAAGTCATTGAGCTTCAATATATGATTCCTATGGAAATGATCGTTAGTTGGTTCATAAATTTTTTAACAATTGGCAGCTCTAATTGCATTTTTTTGCAGTGAACAATTCTATTCCAATGAATAATTGCGGTATTGAAATAAACTTCAATTCCGTATAACAAATGGGGATGTACCAAAGCATAATAAATTGACAGCAGGACAGAGAGGGGAAGCACACTATTCAACCTATACAACATTCCAACTGCCACTGAGATCTTAGTAGAAATGTGATAGATATGCTTACAGAAAGTCAAGTAGCTATCGATGATTATCCCTAAAGATTTAACACTTTGGAACCTATTCAACCTGAAGTCTCCCAATATATTATCACCAACATCTACATCATTCCTATATGAATAAACTACATATCCAGTTTTGCCAACATTGATAGCAAATCCATTCATATTGAGCCAGCGAAGAACATCACCCAATGCATCGTTGACATCATCAGCCATAACATGAATATCATCTCTACTGAAAGAATAGGATAAAATACAGTCGTCAGCATATACATAAGGAAATTTTGAACCCATCTGTACAGCTAGGGATATCATTAATAAAGATAATAAACATCAAGGGCCCAAGAATTGAACCTTGTGGAACTCCACATCTAATAAATCTCAAGGTAGAAGTGACACCAAAATACGAAACAAATTGTTTTCTATTACTCAAATAGGATTTAAACCATGAATGACAGAAGCCTCTAATACCATAGTGCCAAAGTTTCCTTAGCGAAACATCATGGGAAACGCAATCAAATGCTTTCTGAAAATCGATGAAAATAGATAAAACATATTAGTAGCATCTAACTGTCTGCATAAGTTTCTATACAAGTCAACAACCGCATTAATAGTGCCACGTCCTTCCCGAAATCCAAATTGCTGCTCAGACAGAATAGAATTGTTACAATGATAACGGTATAGTCTTGAATACATGGCTTTTTCAAAAACTTTAGATATTAAAGGTAAAACAGATATTGGCCAATAGTTCCCAATATCACTTTTACACCTCCCTTAAATATAGGTACAACACGCGCTATTTTAAGACATTTGGGAAAACTACCATCTGATACGGACCTATTTATCAAAGATGACAATATGGGAGAGATCACAACTGCAATATACATCAAAACTCTATCTGGCAAATAACCCACATGACAATTCGTATTCTTCAAGTTCATAATTATGTTTTTAGAAGTTAGAAGATGTTATGTAGTTAGAAGAAGTGAATCTTTACAATAGCTATTGAAAACCATTGACCAATTTTTATATGTACAGATGTTTGCGAGCTTCCCTTCAAGTTAATCAAGAATGTGGGCTGCATTATGCTGTCAAATAATTTCAAAATATTCAACGAAGCAACCACATCCTGCCCCATAGGATCTAGACTTTACTCTCCCGCCACTCTAGGGATGTTCGAACACTTGAGACAACATCTTGTTCGTCTCAAGGAAGGTAAGTCACGTCATACCATTGAGAAAGAGAGTAGTAGGTACTATCTTTCATTTGAAAACCACTGTTGTAATGGTTATTGGATGCCGGATAAATGGTCCAAACAGAGGTTAGTGTTACTCGCTATGCATTAAGTTTCAACTATACAGACAAATATATAATAGACCGGTAATTTCCTTTATGTTCTTTATATAATATGTTATAAAAGACCATAGCATGCCAATTTCCAGGCCATTTCTTAATATTTTGAGTTAACCCTCAACATTTTATACTTAGTAAAAAAAATTCAATATGTGTTTATGTTATGGAATATGTATTATGTATAATTAGTTAGCAAGCCACAAAAGATGATGACATGCCAAATTGAGATTAACTTTTGCAAATTATGTTACTATTTCAATATTTTTTCCTGACAATAGTTTCTAGAGTAATCATGTTGTAAATATGAAGATTGAATAAGTAATAAGACAGGTAATATAACTCCCATGATGACTTTTTGAATTGGATTGATTTCATAGTATAAAAGAATTTTAAAATATTTTTGTTCGGTTAAATTTCTAATTAACTCTGACTTTAGCAATACAAAAATCCCCATGTAATTCGCATTGTCGATATTTTTGAGTTACAATGAGACTCAATTAATGAACTGACGGTTTATTTATAAATCATTAATACTTTTCCTCAGTCTATTGCATAAAATACTCCTCATTATGTTCTTAATTGAGCACCTGACCTACCTAAGTGTGGACAGGACACAGCACTTAATTGTCTCTAGTGGCGCCTAAACAGTAAAAAAAATTCTTACCGGTCTGACTTTTTGGCATAGTCTCAAATATACGTACTTCCAGAGCATCTTTTTTCTAAATGATAATAAATCACATTTATCATTTATTTAGCAAAATGTAGTAAATATCTTATTTAATTCAGGTAAGTTAAGATAGAGAATTTCATTCCTTCAAACTTACTGGATATCAGTAGAATCAATTGACTAACTTTAATAATCTAATTTTAAATTCTCTTCCAGAATCAAGTGACTTGACCGTTGACAACATCTTCATTGGAATAATGATGAACGAAACATCCGAAAAGTGGGAGTTGTTTCATGGTGGCGATGTTGGTAAAGGAGTCGCAGGAGAGTATCCTTTCTCTGTAGGTGAGCCTACTGGAGGAACTTTGTGTGTCAGGATGCACTACAACGATGTGAATTATTTCTACCATCTGGCAGATAGAAGCTGTGATAAGGAATTCAAATACTTGTGTCAAGTATTGGTGTGATTACAGTAGTACCAACTGCTATACCTAGTAGATCACGAAACATCACCAGATAATATCACTAAAATTACACTCTACTAGTTGATATCACTAGAATTACAATCTACTAGTTAATATCACTAGAATTATACTCTACTAGTTAATATCACTAGAATTACACTCTACTAGTTAATATCACAGGAATTACACTCTACTAGTTAATATCACTGGAATTACACTCTACTTGTTAATATCACTAGAACTACACTCTACTAGTTGATATCACTAGAATTACACTCAACTAGTTGATATCACAAGAATTACACTCTACTAGTTGATATCACTAGAACTACACTCTACTAGTTAATATCACTAGAAATACACTCTAAATACTAGTTAATATCTATAGAATTACACTCTACTAGTTAATATCACTAAAATTACACTCTACTAGTTAATATCACTAGCATTATACTCTACTAGTTAATATCGCTAGAATTACACTCTCTAGTTAATATCACTAGAATTACACTCTACTAGTTAATACCATCATTAAATATAGAGTGTATACGCCTTTCATTGTAAAAGCTATTCATTGTAAAAGCTATTCATTGTATACGCCATTCATTTATTATGAAAGTTAATTACTGTAAGCTGTTTTCGTGTAAAACCCATATTACACTATGGCGCTCGCCATGGCGGTGATGTCTCTCTCTACAGATATGGCGCTCACCATTCTCAAAATTGCTATTACACTAGACGAGTCGATATGGCGGTGATCGTGCATTGAAATTTAGGGAAAATTGAAAAATTTACTATGAAGTGAATCGTAACAATAAAAATCGATGTCATAACGAATACATATTTAGTTAATAATCTTTTTGATAGTTGGGAGAAGCAAATCCATGCCTATATAATTTTTTTAATTCTATTGATTGTATGGCAACACTGTACACTCTACACAGAAGCGGTAATTATTTTTTATACAAAACCTGGTCATTTCTTTCTCAGATTCTACAATGTATCACGCAATAGCTATTCGAAGTCTTCAATAACTTGTAAAGTGGAATAAAAATACTTTTTCCATTACTTCAAATCTCTTTAGCAGGCTTCAGTGACAATTTCATCACCTCTAAAACTGTGGCGGTGTTCATTCTATTGCGCAATGAGCGATCACAATTTCATGGCGCTCTCCATGGCATTGTTCGTTATTAGAGAGAAAAGGGGCAGAGTTAGAGGGAAAAATAGAAAACTGTGATGAGCGCCACAGTGTAATACGGTCTTAAGCTATCTACTGTTTGTGAAGATTAATACTTGGGGTTAATTAAACTCAATATCGAAGGTTTATTGGTTTCAATATTTCTAATTGAAAGACTTTCACTCATCAACATGACTGTTAGAACACCTAACATATAATTTAATGAACAACTGTTGTATGTTGGATGCCATCTTCCTATTTAAGCTCTCTATCTCATAGTTTATTATTATATAATTATTTTCTTATTTCATTGAAACTTGAAACCTAAATGTACAAATTTGATTATTATTCACCTAGCTATTGCTAACAACTTTATTCCCTATAGAAACTATACTATATTTTATGCATATGAGTAAAATTAGAAGTATACGACTAAAACCATCAGTATAACCTCTAAACCAATGGTTCTTAATGTTGGGTGCCTGGCACCCCTTTTGATGCCTAAGATGGCTGTTTTTTATGTTGCCTATAAGTTCAGCTCTTGTTGTTAATGTCATGCAGAATATAAATAAACATTCATTTCGGTTATTTTTTTCATTTTGAATTATCACACAATAGAAACCATATAAAGGTAAAGCTATATATAATAGCGGACGATCTTTGAACGGACACCCCCACAAAGGGTAAAAATTGTCCGCTCTAGCGGGCTGTAGCTCTTTACAACGATCTTTTTGAATTGTATGGTTTAAGGGGACCGTACCTTGTTTTTTGAAAATGTTTTTACTAATGAAGCTACGGTTCTGAAAATTAGTACCTTAATATCAAATTGAATTTTCTATCGTTTTTGTTGGTGGTATTTCATTTCGAACGAATTTCGAACCGTTTTCAAAAAAGCCTTATTGGCTTCTACTATTTTGAAGCTACGTACGTACGGCATTGGGGTTCTTTCCATCGACTCTTCACGGAATGCTCTTACAACTCTTCATCGAGATTTTTTCCAATTTTCGAATTAGTTTTCGCAATAATAATTTTTTCGTGGAAAAAATTTAATATTTCGAAAAATAATTCTAAATCAAAATACCGCGAATCAGCGTTCTAGAATTTTTTTGGAAAATCGAATGCAAAAAAAGCAAAGCAGTAGCTTCAAAATTGTAAAAGCCTTAGGCTTTTGAATACCAAAATTTGTCATTTTTCAGATATGCAAGAAAATAGCATTCGAAGTTGCTATTTTATTTCGACAAATAAAATTGTTGCCTTTACAGAATGTATATGAATTTAGAATTGCAATATATATGGACAGAGCAATAAATTTTCAGGAATATGATAGGGAACTGTAAAGTAGGTTAACTCAATTTAAGCAAACTCATTCCACTCGTAATAGAAACTTATTCATTTTACCTCGCTTTAATAGAACTAAAACTCTTGTATAGAGGCATTAAAATATTGAATAATATACCAAATGATCTACTTTGTCAGAGATATTCGACTTTTAGGGTGAAATATAAGGATATTTTACTTAATGATTTAGTTGATGATAATATGGTTACTAACGATACGAGACCACATTTGTAGGTTTCCAGTTTTATTTTCCTTTGCTATGTGGTCTTTAAATTTTGCATTAATTATCCTTTGGATGCCAAGGAAGCAATATGCTTAAAGGGACATACCACAGTACAGAGAATATATAGTATCCCAGAGCTATAGGGGGGATATTACGCGTGTCCCGGTAGGCTGTGACGTCACATGTCAACAATGGTGGGTACGTTTGTACGTACAGTACAAAAACAAAAGATGGCTGCAACACACCCAACTTTTGTTAAATAACGTTTTCGGTGATATTTTTTTTTTAATTCCACATTACCGCATGCTATTATCCAATCTTTATAGTCATACAGACGAAAATTAAAAAATGACTGTTGATGAAATTGCTACTGGTCTTTTTACACCCAAAATAGTAACAAATTTTTAGTCTTGAAGAAGACGATTTATTCAAGATAATTAGATCATTAGTCAGCTCGGTCGCGTTGGCCGCCATCTTAATTATCTATTCCACGTGACCCACAGCAATTCTGTTTACTATGACGTGACCTCTTGTTTACATACATGACGTCACAGCCTACCCAGAATAAATTTGAATAATACATGTAACTAGGGTACTATACTATTCTGTTTACTATGGCCATACTGTTCACAATGTAAACTGTATTTTCAATTGTAATAGACGGCGGGAATGGTATCCCGACATTCCTACCTAATTGTAAGGGAACAGATTGAAATAAAGAAATAAAGAAATAATTAAATGCAAGCTAGAATAGGTCATGGATCTCTAATATTTAAAATTTTCAGAAAATATAAAACATGAGTTTTTAAATTTTTCCTCAAAACTTATAAAAACAATAATTTTGAGTTCACAATAATACAAATATGGATCAAAGTTCCATTCCTTTCATTTTCTTCTTCCTTTTGTACTTCGGTGAGCGAAAATCAGTCTGAATTCCACAAATTCCGTATCATTTTGCTTAATTCATATACCTAATAGTAAATATCAAATATTGATATGTATATGGCATTACTAATAATGCCATATACATATTAATATAAAAACAAATAATGAAAACAATGATAAAAAGAATGTTTTTTAACTGAAACAAATTTATTCATGCAAGTGATACTACCATTGAAGCTAGAGGTGTATTGAGGAGATATAAAGTAATAATAGACATAACTAATAGTTATGTTATTCTTTACTAACAATTTCATATTTTGAACTCCATACATGGAATAGATATTTATAATGTCAGTCACAACACACCTACTGTATTGAATACTATTAACAACTGAATAAAAATAAAAATCCCGTGCGTGCTTTATATGGCGTAATTACTCAAATAATTTTAGTTTAATAATCACACAGAGTTGTTTAAATGTAGTTTATTTAACTCGCCATGATAGGATTAATTTATTGTTTGTAAGGATTTGATGTCTGCTTCGACCATTGACTATATCGCTGACGTCAAGAAAAAATACAAGGAACTGGAGGAAGCAGTCAAAAAGGACAGTGGCTATATTTTCCTACCACAGTCTTTGACAAGGCTTATGGATGCAGAAAAGCGACTCACTGAATGCAGGAATGTGAATAACTTACCAAGGAATGTGATGAAAAAGCAGACAAACAACGGTGACTGCACTCACGGATTGAAAAGGAAAATGAATAGGTGATACTAAATGAATACTACGAGCCTACCTTAAGGTGGGTTTCCACTGAGGCAACATTTTGGCGACAAGCAGCATGCTACATTGCCGAGGGGGCAAAATGCATATCAACCAGTTCAACACAAGGCAACGTGTAGCATGTGGTTGCGTAGCATGCTGCATGTGATTACACGTTGCCCAGTTGCCTGCCGCAAGCGGCAAGATTTATCTTGTTGCCTAGCGTTTTACGGCTTCCCACCACTGTTGGGAAGGATTTTTTTTGCCGGCAACGAAGAGAATTTTTATAGTATTGATGACAAAATAATTCATTAGTTAAGCCAAATAATGTCGACTTTTCTTTGTTTAAAAATTTGGATTAGAAAATGGCCAATGACATACTACAGTATTTGCGAATAAAAAAACGTTGGAGATTATTCATAGTCACAGTATGGAGTATAAATAACAAAGAATTATTTTATTTATTCAATGAAATAAATAATTTAATTGAATCTCTGTTTTTTATATATTTTTAAATCATTATATAGAGAAAGCTCTTATAAATCAAAATATGTGATATTCATTATGCGAAGAATTTACCTTGTTAGTAATATATTTAAATTATAATATTAAATATCAAAACAAAATAAAAAGGCTTAGTGCAAATGAAAAACTCTTATTCATCTGATAATATTTCACATGAGTATTTTCTGAAACCTGTATTGAGTCTATTCCATGTTTCAGTTGATTGCATTTGCGCTCAATGTTTGGAAATTGGTTTCATTTTTGTTGAACTGGTTGAAATGGTCTTGCAGCAAGCAACATGCAACAGAGCATGCAGCATGCTACCAGCAACGAAGGTGTTGCCTTGCTGCATGTTTTGTGTCTTTTTGTTGAAAGTCGCATGCTACATTCTAGTTGAATGACAGTGAAGTCGCATGCTACATGTTGCCTCTGTTGCCTCAGTGGAGACCCGACTTAACACAATAGAAAAGGCAAAGAATCATTTTGTTAAACTAAGATTAACAGTTACATTGATTTACGAAGAGATAAAATAATTAAAGGATCATTTTGTGTAACTAAGTCTAATGATTATGATTTCGTTATTTCGTTTCTGCTTTGTTACTTTTGAGAAATTATACATTTTATTTTAAATGTGACTATCGATAAATATGTCTCTCGGCAAATTTCTATGTCGACAAATCCTCACTTCTGCGAATCTGTTTTCGACAACTTTGGGTTTCGGCAAATTCATATTGGGAGAATATGGTTCGACAAATTAGGATTCAGCGAATTAGTTTTCGGAGAATTTGGTTTCGGCCAATTTGTTTTTGGCCAATTCGCTGGATACCATTTACTTACACTAAATAACAAATATTATATATTAAAAAATTTCTGGTATAGTTTTTGGTTTTAGGTGTATTATGTGGAACGGTTTTTAACAAGTGGGCGGGGACTACTACGCTATACAAGAACTAATAATATGCACACTAGGCCAAAATTTCAAAAAATTACATGAAGCGTAGTGTGGAACTTCAAAATTCGTCAAAAATCAAAGTAGCACTAAAAAGTCTTTTTGCAAACTAACCTGTAGTGCGATACTAATCCTTGTAGTGCTACTTTGAACCGCTGGGTCTTTCCCATTTGACGACCCCCACCAAATTTAATTCAAATTACTATTTTTATATGTATTTTTGTCCATAGAATCCGAAAATCAAAACCGTTTTTTGTAGAAACTAATAGTTTTTGAGATATGAGGGTTTAAAGTTATTTATTTCCTATGTATTACTGAAGGATTGGGAACTTTGAAAATACTCGTGTTTTCACGCTTCTTGGTCAAAGATAACCGTAATGCAGATTGTTGTATCCGCTAGTTTGTTGTACTGCACACTTCATGATTTGTTTAACGACCTGGCGGGGGGGGGGGTATGGGGAGCGGCACGCCCCCCATTACACATATATCAGCATTGAAGTAGTAAAATGAAAATATCACGGAAACTGGAAATATATTCGATATATGTATTTCGGGGGGCGTGCCGCCCCCCAAGCCCCCTTCCCCCCAACTCATCAATCAATCATGGAGTGTGTAGTACAACAAACTAGCAGATACAACAAACTACATTACTGTTTCATGAAAATATCTATAGTGTTTAAGTAATTTCAATGAAAACACGAGTTTTTTCAAAGTTCTCAATCCTTCAGTAATACATAGGAAATAAATAACTTTAAACCCTCATATCTCAAAAACTATTAGTTTTACAAAAAACAATTTTGTTTTTCAGATTCTATGGATAAAAATACATGAAAAAATAATATTCAATTAAATCTGGTGTGGGTCGTCAAATGGGAAAGACTCGAACCGCTTAGTGCGTACAGGGTGGCGCAAAAAAAAGGAAACCCATTTTCAAACTAGTTTATTTAACAAACTATAAAAGCTAGAAATTTTCTAAAACCACAATTTTATTCCTTTAATTTTTTGCATCTATCTTAAAAATCTGTTAAAGTAAAGACATAAATTAAACAAAAAGATAATTAAAAAGGGCTTGCGCGATGACGAAATATACGAAAAAGATCACAAAAGGTATAATTCATTTCATATGGATGTAAAAACATTAGATAATATTCTTTTCTGTAACAATTAAAAGACAATTATAACCTGAATTATCATTTGAGAATTTATATTTGATATAAATTTGATATCTGTAATAAAATCAGTTCGGCGTTAATTTGTATCTCCTATTCAAAACCCTCAAAATTCAGCTTTCAAAAGAACAGAGTTTTTGTTGTGACAAGTTATTTAAATGCTGAAAGCTTTAAACAGGTTCAACCCCATTTTAAACATACCTTTCAGGAAAGATTTTCACCAACTATAAAACCATATTGAATTATATTAATAAGTTAAAAACTGAAGAAACCACTTTATTTTGAACATAAGCTATTAGGTCGCAGGACAACAAAACGAACACATTGAAATCTTATTCATGAACTATTTATTTAGAATAAAAAAATATCAATGAGAAAGAATGAATAGGACATCACTAAAGACACATTTAACCTATTTGTTAAACACGATTTGAGATATCATCCTTTCAAAAAGCATGCAAGGCTTCGGCTCTTGGGACTGATTTACCGCAATCTAAATTTTTCAAGATGGTTTAAGCAAAGAAATGCTCCTTTTGGAGACGACATGTTATTGGTGATAAAGATGTATTTCCATGAACGAAAGAATCGATAAAAAAAACTTTAATTGAATGAAGAATAGTATTTTTAAATTTTCACTACTACCTACCATATGGGAATAAATTATACCTATTCTGAAGTCTTTTTTTTTGTTTTGTTTTTCATCCTCGCGCAAGCCCTCTAAATTTATATTTTTTCAATTCGCTGCAGGATGTTCAATTTTCATAAAAGATGCAGAAAAACTATACAAATAAAACAAAGTTTTTAGAAAAATTCTACCTCTAATAGTTTGTAAAATAAACTCATTTGAAATGGCATTCATTTTTTTTGCGCCACCCTGTATAGTACCAATTTAGGATACGAGAGAGACACCGCTGCAGTGCCCTAGTTAATATACGATACTACATATAAATACGGTTAAATATCTACATATATATATGTATGTGAAGTTAATAAATAACACCCTTTTTCTATCATATTTTATAGTACTTCAAGTGACAGTTATACCTACCTTATTATTTCGTACATTTATATAAGTAAGTTACACAAATATTATACGATTTTCATTTAAAAATTTTGTCTTATAGTACATATTAATATTAATATTTAAATTAAATTACACTAATGCTTTGTCTGTAGGAGATAAAATGTTTTAAAATAATAATATTTAAAAAAAACTAACAATTCTTGGCTCAAGAAAAAGATGCTACGTCAAAATTCACTCGCGTGTTGGGGCCCTAAAGTGGCATTTTTTTTTTCATTAAGAACAAGAATAATAAAATATTCATTACAATTTAGTATATTAACAATATATTATTATTTCATAATTCCATCATCTTTTAATAAATGCGTTAATACATTATTATTTGACCTATCAACTATGTATTTATCATTCACTTCAATTTTGTATTTCGACGCGATAAGGAAGGAGAGTCTCAAGCTGTCAGCATTCGCAATTAATTATCGATTAAATATGATTAATTTGTGTTAGGGGTAGATTAAATAACTAAGTGACGCAAAAAATATAATGAGTAAAATAATATTCTAGTTAATTGCCATTAATCTATTAAATAATTAGAACAAATGGTGAGAGCCTTAACGACGGCTTCAGAAATTGATACAGTGTGTGATAAACTGTTGTAAAGAAAGGAAGAGTGAAGGCTGTACAAAGCTAAAGAAAGGGAAGAGTAAAGGCTGTACAAGGGTAAAGAAAATACAAAAGTAAGAAAAGGAAGAGTAACGTCTGCACATAAATAATGACTTGAATTTGTTTATTAATATTGATTCATGAAAACAACTTGGTAATGTTTCAGCAAGAAAAGAGAAAATCAACCGAAAATTCTAGTTTTGACTTTTCCTAAAATTCAAATGAATAGAAATCGCAGTGGATAGACCTGGGTTGACAGGTATCATTCAACCCAGTATTTTCAACCTCAGGTATATTATACCATGTTTATCATTTTTAAATCTACTGGCAATTTAGGAAAATAGCGCTAAATATAGGCTATTCAACTCGTAGTCTTCAATTACTCTTCCATTCGTGAGTAAAATCATCGGTACTTTTGTCCCTTCTCGTCACATTGTGACTGCGTTCTTTGATTACCTATTCTACATCCAAGAGCATTTTCCAACTGTTGGAATATATCGGGTTGGAATATATCATAGAGGGGATTTTACCAAGGTGGTGAATACCTAGAACCACATCAGGCTACTATTTGAAGAATGTTTTAAGTTAATTATTTAATTATTGAAGGAGAAGAAGCAATTAAATTGTCAGTATTGGATGAAACTTACAGTCTATAATTTTGAAATCTATATATTTTTTTCCTAAAATATGCGGGTCATTTCAATATAACAATTTAATAAATTCCTTTAACTGTTCCTTTAAGTAGATTAAATTTACCAAAATAATGAATAAAAAATCACATATCTAAATCTTTCACACCTCCAGATCTTGAATCAACATGGCGAATCCTTCAGTTGTGAGCTTCCTGTTTCTTCTCATAGTTGGAGCAGTTCACTCAGACGTTATCCTACAGGAATACAAATTTAAACACATTGTACGGATCAGCTCTACGGACATAGGCATGACAAACAAATGTAAGGAAAATAAATCACCAATGAAAATATAGGTTGCAATTTATTCGATAACGAATGTGATATTCATAAAACCATTACGAACATCTAATATAGAAATGATATCTTTTAATATTTTCCATACCTTTCAAAAACCTGTTGAATTACAGATAGCTGCAAGAAAATATGTATGGAAGACCCATCATGCAAAGTTCTATCCACCAAAGTCATGGAAAATGGAAAAGTGAAATGTGATTATTCGACAGAGAAACCAAGCGAAGAAGAGCTAAAGAACGGCCCGAATAGCACTACCTACGTCAAAAGTAAGCATGAAATTGATATTATGGTCCCCTCCACTCTAAATTTGTGATACTCAATTCATTAGATCTTGGACACAAATCTGCAGATCATAACAAATTTGGTTCTATAACTTTAATATGTAAATTAAGTTTCTTCGTTGCGTTTTGCACTACCCTCCGATTTTCCAACATGAGAAAAAGTAAGATTTACCTCCGATGGATACCAAACAGTAAAATAATGATACTTCTTTAGCAAAGCTACCACTGATAGGGATGATCTCTCAAATATGTGGGAAAACGTGTTCTCCTTGTAGGTATGCAGGAAAATTACATACCCATAGTATCAAGTACCTTGATATTCTAGTTAGGTAATTACAAGTTTAGTACCTAGATACACAAGGTAGTCAGTATAAAAAGTTAGCTGCCTAGACACAGTAGCTAGGTAATTCAGGTACCTAGATACACTAGTTAGCAGAGTTGGGCAGTAGGGGAAGGTGGTGAACAATGGGACAAAAAATACAAAAAGATAGATATTTCATTTACTATAAGTAAAATATGAAAAAAAAAAATACATACGTAATATCGATATTTCTTTATTAAATGAAACTAACTAGAATGCTATAACATTTTCCGTTAACCAGAAAATAATTAAAGAAGAAAAAAAAGGCCCATTGTAAACCAGCACTGGTGAACAATGGGACATGCCCTGGTGAACAATGTGACAGTTTATTTTACTATTACATTGTTGAAGTTATACTCAAATTTCAAGTTCGAATTATCTTTTTATGTTGTCTTACACTCAGTTGGTTCATTTAATATCCTTCAGCTTTTACGATGCCATGTCAGGAACATTTGGAAGATGAACTTCATTGCAATAGACCAACAAAGTGAAGTGATTTGGGTTCCTTCTTAGATTATCGGCGAAATATTCCTATGTTATTCGTACGGGAGAAAAAGTAGGTGGTAAAACATCCCCTACAGCTGACTATTTACTGACGCTTGGAAAATTCTAAGTCGATATATCGATACCTAATATCTAAACGCATTCATTAATAAAAAGTTCATCGAAATGTGTATTCAAATAAGAAAGTTATGAGCAATTTAATTAGAAATAACGTCAATTAAGAGACAAATCCGTAAATTAGGTAACCTGTACAACATATTTTTACGCGAGAAATTTGAAAGATTGGTTACCAAATAACGTAAAGTTCTCTCAGTTTTGGGAGTATAACTTATTAATACACCAAAAAAAAATGTGACGCAATAGCGGATTTGATTGCAAAGGAGCATACGCGGGGAACGTGTTAATAACTTGATGAATGCGGTTGGTATAATTATCAACAAGGTTCCTGCAAGTCTCAACACTAATTTTCTACCATTCTTCTTTAGAAAATTCTTCTAATTCCTTCAGAATTTAGGATTTCCTCTTTTTTACCTCTTGTTTTAGTTTGTGCCACGAATTTTCAATAGGATTGAGTTCAGGGCTATGGCTGGGGCATTCCAAGACTTCGATATGGTTATCCTGGATCCACTTCTTGACTATTTTAGTATCATGCTTGGGATTGTTGTCCTGCTGCGGCATCCAATTTAGTCCTAGTGCCCGTTTTCAGCGTCCTGCCATATGTTTACCTTTCATGATATTGCTCTTTTTCCTAATTTCATCAACTTTTACTAAGCTACCTGGTCCACTAGCAGAGAAAGAACCCCAAAACATGTGGCTGACACTCCCATGTTTAACTGTAGGGATGGTATTCTTCGGGTTGTAAGCTTTCCCCTCTTTCCTCCAAACGTAGGCAACATCAATATGGCCGAATAATTCAATTTTTGTTTCATCAGTCAATAGGATTTTTGAGAAAAATGAATCAGAAGAATCAACATGAGTTCTTGCAAAGATTAGGCGTGCTTTTAGATGTTTTCTTGTCAGTAGAGGGGTTTTTCTGGGATGGAAACTTTTCCAGCCATTATCATTCAAAGTTCTTTGTAATATCTGCCTTGATATTTTAGTACCAGAGTCATCGAGTTGTTGTAAAACCTCCTTGGTAGTAGTCCTGGGATTTTGACTTGCATAACGTACTATATTTCTAGCACATCTGAGTGAGACTTTTCCCTTTCTCCCTCGACCAGTCAAGTTTTTCACGGTATGATGAGAATTGAATCTCTTAATAATACTCTGTACTGTATGTACTGTAACATTCAGCTGCTTCGATATTGCCTTATACCCCAATCCTTCCTTGCGTGAATCCATTATAAGATTTCTGAGATCATTATTACTAAGTTCTTTTTTCTTCCCCTTTTGATTTTTCTTTATAAATTCAAGGATTTAAACAGAATTCGCAGAATTCGCACTTATAAAAACACTTTCATTAAAAAAATATATGCATGTAATTAGAAATGTTCTATATAATAGTAATATTCACATATAACTATGATATTTTTAATGAAATGGTTATTGAAAGATGTAATTCATTTTGAAAAAGAGGGATGAATAATTGTGGACATCTCATAATTTACAACACATGAAAAAAATTTATGTTGAAAGTTTTTTACTAATTGTTTTGAACGTTATATTTACTTACCAGGATATTACTTTATATTCATATAAAATTGGAAACTATGTAACACCAATTTTTCATGCAATGAAAGAAACAAGCATTTTACCTGAGGGGTATGAATAATTTCGGACACAAGTGTAAATGAAGAATATTTTGAACTTTCAGCATAAATGAGCGTTATGTAGATTGTTGTATCCACTAGTTTGTTGAATTGCACACTTTCTTCATGATTCCTTAATAACCTGGCAGCGGGGTTAGAGGGTCAGCATGCACCCCTATACATATACATGCATCAGTATTTTCGTGCGCGGAAAATTGCCACTTGAAAAGCTGCCACTGGGAAGATTACCCTTGGGAAAATTGCCACTGGGAAACTTGACACTGTGGGAAAACTTCCACTGTAGGAAAACTGCCACCCGGAAAACTGTCACTGAGGAAAATTGCCCCTATAAAATAAATTATCATTCAAACTGCTGGAGTAAATACGATTGATAGAAGATTGAATAATGAGGCTAAAATTAATTTAGTTAGTTAGAAGAGAAATATCTGCTTACAATGTGGCTGCGGAGAGCAGCTGTGAGGATGAATAAAAATCCTAGACTTTTCTCCATTTGTAATCGGTGTTTTCTGCGAAAACAGAATCTAATAATACTTTGCATTTTAAATAATAATGAAACATAGTTATAAATGCATGACTAATAAATGAGTAGAGAATTTAGTAGGTAGATAATTTGAAGATATATTTACCACATTTGTAAAGCTGGCATTTAGGACTTTAAAATTTATAAATGAAAAATATGTATTTTAGGTTATCTTATGGTACCTGATGCTGAAAATTGAACAGAAATGTAATATTGCAACTCAACTCAAGGGCAAGAAAGTCAACATCTAATAAAGATTTAGGCTAGGCTAGGTTGCAAATTTGACATATATGAAATTTCAAGCATTAATGAATGTAGATTTAATTTAATGAATATATAGCTTTGTTTAATATTAACCTAGATTAGTTAATAAATTGCAAATAATAAATAAATAAATTAGGAAACTTACGACTGTTGTTGTCGGGATTCACAATTCACAAATAATAGTGCAATTGCAAACAAAGTGTTGCCATATGATTGATCAAGCAAGAGTTCTAAAGATATAAATCGAAAACAATCAAATTTAATTTCGGTATAAAAATAATAATAAAAATATTTGTTGGAATGACAGCACATACAATATAGCCACTAACAAAAAAGGCAGGTACAAGGAACCGCCGAGTAGAAGTGAGACAAGCAAGTTGCTTTGGAACCATAGTTGCAGTTAGTTTGGTGATCATGATGTGGACAGTAAATCATCAAACATGATGGACAAACAGATTCAATCAACAACATCTACACATTTACGGATACAAAAGAGATGTTTAGAAATGAATATATGTCAATATATAGGTATTTGAAAGGCGTAAAAAATATAGATCACTATAAAGCTGCAAAATGGGTGTTAAATTTAACCAATCATGTTCCCTTCAGTTAAATGATGAAAGCTACCCTGAACTATTTTCACCTTATAAATAATTAATTTGGTTAGCAGATCAATGGATCGTACAAAAAAAAAGTAGCGTGACACTATACAAGACTATGAGCATTGTGAAGAAACTACGTATATTTTAATGCACTTGTGAATTAGAGAAAATAACTTGACGGTAAACTAGTAGTAGAGTAGAGAACCTTCAAATTATTTATCCTCTTAAGTTAACAACAATTATTAACAATAATAATTTCTCGAATATACCATCACGCTCCCACCCACCGACGGAAGAACCCACTTGGATCGTAGAGCTTGTCAAAATGAGATATACTCCTTGTAAATATTTCTTCTATATTGAAATCTGATAAATATTTAATTCGGTGTGATTTTTATTATTTTCGAAAAAAAAATTATTCAGTCGCAATATTCTTCAGTGGCAATCTTCCCACAGCGGCAATTTTCCATTAGTGGTAATTTTCCCAGTGGCAATTTTCCAACAGTGGTAGTTTGTCCAGTGACAATTTTCATAGCATCCAGTATTTTATTTCAAAATAAATAAAAGGCAGCCATTAACGAACGATCAGCATTAGAGGGTTAATCCTAATGAGCAGGGCTGGGACAATATGCTCTCAAAACTATAGATCCCGAAAATATTATAGACGGAGAGAATCAAAGAGTATTGAATCGTTCTAAACCAACTGTATATAGTAGTCGATACCATTTTATTTTGTTTCATATATGATATTTTTGGGATCTATAGTTTTAAGAGCATATTGTCCCATCCATGCTAATGAGTATGACGTGTGTTTATAAGCACATCCATTTTAAATTAATTTTATCTTTCATGTCATTCCTTCAAATTGAACGGCCTTTCTTTACTTTATTCCTACATAAATACCAAATATATTTTTGTATTTAAAATTTTAAAAATATCTACGTATCGGCGTAATTTAGCGTGAATCTCGTAAAATCGGAAAATAAATGAACTGTGGTGACGTGTGGCAACTAGAAATACAGTTTAGATAGCGTATAAGCACACATTAGTTCATTAGTTCAAACACATGCTCGAGCTGTGATTGGGTCACACTCCACCCAATCACAGCTTTGCTCTCTCAGTTCCCAATGTTATATATACCTACTGTATGTATATATTTCTCATTAAATGTTCAATATTTTTATTGGAAATTTGGTACACATTAGTTTGGTATATGATTATATACTAACAACTCCATAGGTTTATAAATAAGACATGTGTTTTTTAAACACAGAGTCAAACCTTCCCGTACATTCTGATAGTCCAACTAATCACAGTTAAATGGAGTTTAAAAACGTGTGCAACTCGGTAAATTTTAATAACAGATACAATTAAATTTCCATTAAAGATACAATATATCTGTAAATATCGTTAATTTTCGCTGTGCTATTCATGAATGACTTATATTGTTATTTAATTTCAACCCTTATATTAGTAAACATAATGAAAATACAATATACGTCAGGCAATATTCAGAGCAGTGAACCTAATTTTTTTCTTTGATGGCAGCGTATATTTGACGTTGTTTTTGCGGAAAGTTCCACAAGGAGAATTCACCATAGAAAATTCCTCCAGCATTAAATTCAATCAGTGGAAAATTCCATCATGAACCATTTTGAACAAAAAGTTTCTAACAAATATTATCTTAAATTCAGGAATGTAATGCCATAATATTATTCATGTATAAAGTGAAGTTAACTGTTCAATTGAGTGAACTTCTCGATGATTTTCGACAGTGAAAAAATGTATATTTTGAAACATAATCGAGAGGGTTATTAAAATGTCAAAGTTGAAGGTATTTTGAGGTTTCAAACTTTCAAATAGGTACATGTTTATTCATCGTCAGGAAAAAGAGTTAGAAACATGTTGAATAATGAATTTTATTACCAACTATATTAAGATGCATACTATCGATCAATAGGAGCTCTATATCTTATATTTTATTATATAATTCTTTATAATTCATCCAATATTTTTTTTTTTATTCCGAAAAAGTGAATATTAGTATGTTCCTAGCTACTGCCGACAGCTTTCAGAAATAAGCCTACTTCATAATATACATTATAAAAATTTGAGGTATAGGATTAAAAAATTCAAGTTATGTATAATACATGCAATCTATGTTAACCCCGTGGCTGATACTTGAAAGATATACAACATGCATATAATTTCAAGAAAATAACTTCATTTAGATCAGTTTTAATGAATGTTTACTTGATGTAAATTGTAAATGAAATTCAATATTATGTGGTGGTATTTCCCATGGTGGAACTTTCCAACGGGAGAATTTACCTGGTTTAATTTTCAGTGGTGGAATTTTCCGAGGGGGAATTCACCTGAACTCATTAGGCTATTTATGGTGTAAATATCATTTAATGTATCTAAGAATTGATTTCATCTTAGATATGACTGGTCAAATGAATGGGATGAGCTTTTATATGCAAAACTAGTTCAGTGCCAGTTGTTCATTTCTTCAGAATTCAATTTATTTGCAATAGTAGAATGCAAGTAAGTATTATTAATACATATGATTAATATATTGATTTAACTAAATCATTATTTACTCTCAAGAGTCATAAGTATTATAATTTATTATTAATATTAGTTAGACCAGTACGCATTGTACTTCCACAAAATCAGTTGAAAAATCTTATAAATAAATCTTTATTAATTAATATGTGTTTCTTGAAAAAATAGTGTCACAAAGATGGACACATGCGGCTCTTATTATAATATAGAATATCTTACAAACGTTAAATTACGTTTCAAGTAAAAAAAATATATTAATACTAAATTTTATCGCTAGATGTTTGCGAGCCTCCCTTCAAGTTAGTCAAGGATGTGGGCTGCATTATGCTATCAGAGGATATCAAAACCCTCGACGAGGCCACCACATCTTGCCCCGAAGGATCTAGACTTTACTCTCCCGCCACTCTAGGGATATTCGAACACCTGAGACAACATCTTCTTCATCTCAAGGAAGGTAAGTCACGTCATACTATAGAGTAAGAAATAAGTAATACCCTTCATAGGAAAAGTACTGTTCTGAGGGTTATTTGCAGCAAAGTTTATAAATATCTCACGAGACGCATTACGTGTCAACTTCTCTATATCGGCAATGTCTTTACGTCATCTAGTGAAAATTGCTCACAAATGTGGACTAAAAAGTAGGGGGTTCGGACAAACTTAGGAATAGTCATATGGAATAGGCATAACTAGTTAGCACGTTATAGATGTACATGACATGCCAAATAGCAGATTAATTTTTTGATATTTTTGAGTTACCCCGAACCCTTTTATTGTAAAATATATTTCTAGAGTAATCATGTTATCATTATAATGAGTGAATATATCTATGAATTTTACCTTATACTATTTTCGTATTAAAAAAATCTGGATTAATATTATTAACTCGGACTTTTGAACAATAATACTCCAATGAAATTCACATTGGTAACCTTATTTAGTTACAACGTGTTCTAAATAATGATATGTTTTATTAATCAATTATTAAAGTTTTTCTTCAATCTCTTGCATATAATAATACTTCAAATTATGTTATTCATTGAGCAGTGAGCATCAGAACTCTCTTAGTGTGGAGCACTACACTGACCACTGACCAGTCTCTAGTGGCACCTTAATTCAAACAATTCAGAAGGGTGGGAGCAACTGTAAACATTGTCGTACTGGTCTGATTTTTCAGCACAGTAACAAAAATATATTCTTCTCAAGATTCTTATTCTGAATGATAATAAAACACATTTTTTGATTTATTTAGCAGATTGAGCTAATAATCTCGATAAATGTTAGGTACTTAATCTACTGTAACAAATTGAAGACAAAGGATTTCATTCTTTCAAATCTATTGAACATCAGTAGAATTAATAAACTAACTTAGCCTGTAAAAATTCTCAATTATCTTCCAGAGTCGAATGATTTGGCCGATGACAACATCTACATTGGAATGAAGATGAATGAAATATCCAAGAAGTGGGATTTGTTCCATGGTGGCGATATTGGTAAAGGAGTTGTAGGAGTGTATCCTTTCGCTGGAAATAATCCTAATAGAGGAACTTTGTGTGCCAGGATGTACTACGACAATGTAGGTTATTTCTACCATTTAGCAGATAGAGAGTGTAATTCGAAATATAAATACTTGTGTCAAGTATTAGTCTGATTACACTAGTACCAACTGCAATACCTAGTAGATCACAAAACTTCACCATGTAATATCTTTAGAATTATTATAGTCTACTAGTTAAAATCACTAAAATTACATACTACTAGTTAATACCATCAGAATTACACTCTACTAGTAATTTTAATAAAATTACACTCTACGAGTAATTTTAATAAAATTACACTAGACTATTAATTTTACTAAAATTACTCTCTACTAGTTAATATCACTAGCATTACACTCTACTGGTTAATATCACTAGAATTACACCCCACTAGTTAATATCACTAGAATTACACTCTACTAGTTAATATCACTAGAATTACACTCTATTATTGTCTCTATTTGTAGTAAATGGTAGATTGTATATGTATACGCTGTTCATTATATACGTTATTTATTGTGTACGCTATTTATTATAATTGCTATTAATTTTATTTGCTATTTTTTGCACATAGTATTTATAAAATAAAGTGCAACCAAAAAGTATTAGGCTACCCTTATTTTAATTTCTAAAATTATACATATTTTCAAACATCTATACATACTACAGAATGTTCATTAAACTAGCTAGCGACATGTGGTAACTTGCACTCACTGCACCGAGAGAGGCACTGTGCAGTTGTAATAGCTAGTGACATGTGGTAAATTGCACTCACTGCACCGAGAGAGGCACTGTGCAGCTGTAATAGCTAGTGACATGTGGTAACTTGCACTCACTGCACCGACAGAGGCACTGTGCAGCTGTAATAGCTAGTGACATGGGGTAACTTGCACTCACTGCACCGAGAGAGGCACTGTGCAGTTGTAATAGCTAGTGACATGTGGTAAATTGCACTCACTACACCGAGAGAGGCACTGTGCAGCTGTAATACCTAGTGACATGTGGTAACTTGCACTCGCTGCACCGAGAGAGGCACTGTGCAGCTGTAATAGCTAGTGACATGTGGTAACTTGCACTCACTGCACCGAGAGAGGCACTGTGCAGCTGTAATAGCTAGTGACATGTGGTAACTTGCACTCACTGCACCGAGAGAGGCACTGTACAGCTGTAATAGCTAGTGACATGTGGTAACTTCCACTCACTGCACCGACAGAGGCACTGTGCAGCTGTAATAGCTAGTGACATTTGGTAAATTGCACTCACTGCACCGAGAATAGGCACTGTGCAGCTGTAATAGCTAGCGACATGTGGTAACTTGCACTCACTGCACCGACAGAGGCACTGTGCAGCTGTAATAGCTAGTGACATGTGGTAACTTCCACTTACTGCACCGACAGAGGCACTGTGCAGCTGTAATAGCTAGTGACATGTGGTAACTTCCACTCACTGCACCGACAGAGGCACTGTGCAGCTGTAATAGCTAGTGACATTTGGTAAATTGCACTCACTGCACCGAGAGAGGCACTGTGCAGCTGCAATAGCTAGCGACATGTGGTAACTTGCACTCACTGCACCGAGAGAGGCACTGTGCAGCTGTAATAGCTAGTGACATGTGGTAACTTGCACTCACTGCACCGACAGAGGCACTGTGCAGCTGTAATAGCTAGTGACATGTGGTAACTTCCACTCACTGCACCGAGAGAGGCACTGTGCAGCTGTAATAGCAGCTATCACACAGGGAACGGTTTCGTTGATAGAGCCAAAAAGTAGATTTTTAGTTATATCAATAAAATAAATTTGTCAACTATGAGCCATAAAAATGATTTTGTTATAGTAAATATATGTTTTATTAAGGTTTTTTTGTTATAGTTACACTAGAATTTTTAAGATAACTGTAACTAGAACTTATTAGTTATAGTAACATTACAATACTGTTACTTCAAAAAATGTATTTTGTTATGTCAACAAAAAGCAACACAAATAATTTTTAGTAACAACACAATCATCTTGTTATTTTAACTGAAAGAAATAGATTATGATTTTTTAATTACTATTTATTATTTTATTGCATTTTGTGTATAATAATGTAAATTTGGCTGTACATCGATTACTTTAATGTCGCATGTTGTTATAGACAAATTAAATGGGAAGAAATGAACATAAAAATGAAGTGGGGTATCCGGGACTCAAACTAACGATCTGCAGTCTCCAGTCTGCATTGCTAACCTTTTGGCCATCCTGGACATGGTAGAAGTAGGAATGGAACGAAGTATAAGCAATATGATAATAGGCATGCCTTTTAAAGTTATTATTAATAAATATTATTTAATATTCTATTGATTTTGTATATTCACTTTCCTATTATAAAAATCAATAGAGCATTTCAATTGAATATATTCTTTAATAGCTAGTGACATGTGTTAACTTGCACTCACTGCACTAATAGCTAGCAACCACATGTTGCTAACTATTACAGCTGATAAATGCCTCTCTCGGTGCAGTGAGTGCAAGTTACCACATGTCGCTAGCTATTACAGCTGTACAGTGGCTCTCTATGTGCAGTGAGTGCAAGTTACCACATGTCACTAGCTATTACAGCTGTACAGTGGCTCTCTATGTGCAGTGAGTGCAAGTTACCACATGTCACTAGATATTTCAGCTGCACAGTGGCTCTATCGGTGCAGTGAGTGCAATTATTTATTTATACGATATTTATTGTAAACAATATTATTATGTTGAAGATAATATACATATAATAATCAATAATTAAAACATTTTGAATCTCTTTTTCAGAAGAACTATTTAATTATATTATCCCGATAATAGAAAATATAGAATTGAAGACATCAATTGAAGGTTTATAGAAAACAAAGTATTATCATTATTTATAGTGTTTAATTATATTTTTTTTTAAAGTATGATAATCGTTGAATAATGAATAAAATGTGATAAACTTTCAATATATGGGATAAACCTTCAAAGTATGGGATAAACTTTCAATATATGGGATAAACTTTCAATATATGGGATAAACTTTCAATATATGGGATAAACATTCAATACAAATTAGGAGGCTATGATTTTTGTTTATTGAAAAGGTAAAGTCTTCAACATTGAAAATAAGTTATATTGTATTTTTATTTATCGTACTTTGCAGAAGATAAACCCAATTATTTTTAGATTTGTACAATCGTCTTCGAAAACTTATATTGAAATCATATTGATATTGATAACGGATTATTCTAATTAGAATTTATATGAATAACATATGATGTAATTAATCTGTTTAAATGTATTGTAGCTTTGGTCCTTGCAGAATATATTTATTATTTTTATTTTGAGGTATGACAAAATTCTGGAATAAGATTATATATATGATATATATGGTGAAAGAGTTCTAGGTAAATCCCCTTTGGAAAATTCTACTACGGAAAGTTCCAACAGTAAAACCATTGACAATGCATATTAGCTTCTGCTACTGGGATCTGCAGTGTCTAGATAGCGGTAGGAATGCTCACCATGTATCCACTGCTACCGATGACCCAGATCTTAGAGACAGACACCCTATCTACGCTACCAGAGTCCATAATCCCAGTTGTTCACAATCGAAACGTTTCAGACGATCAACAGGTTGAAAAATTGAAAAAAAGAGGAAATGTGACATAAGTGGAACAATACATGAGCTGTCATCTTCGCATGGACTGGTCCAACGAAACGAAGGGACTGTCAAAGCGTTGAAGTCTAAAAACCCGCTTGACCCGCAAGATTTGATAATACCAATGGCTCCAGAAAATTACGTAAATACATCAATTGTTTTGGAGGATTGTGGTAGACCTATAGCAGTTGGTTATACTTTGCAGAGGATCACACCCCTATCACACCCTATGGTCAGCGAATTTAGAGGAGTTAAGCTGGATTTCTGTACAAAGGATGGCTGTGAAACTGCTGCACATTCTGCCAGATGGTACTTGATTGGTATTCATAGAGATTGCACTTGGAATAAACGAGGTGGATCACGGGGTTGAATCCAAGATCAATGTTTGGTATCTGAACGAAACATCCTTGGAAGTTTTGGAGGATGTATGAATATTGATAGATAGGTTGAGTGCCATTGCTCTCGAAGTGAATAACACAAAATGTGAGCAGAAAATACACGATGATATAGATTTTGGTGAAACAGAATTGTTGTTCCTGGCAGTACTAACTAATGTCAGTTTGCTTTATATTGATTGTTCCTAATTGTTTGGATCACCTTTAAATGACATTGGTATCCTTCCAGATATTTTAGGGAATAAGGAAAATCTGAACCACATGGTCTCTCGGATGCGGATAGTTGATAACCATCAAGCCTTCGTTTCATAGAGAAATGTTTTCCCCCATTCCGAAGCTGCATTATATTCTGTAGGCTTCTTCAGCTTACAACTACGAAGTCGAGTTTAGCTGTTTTTATGAATCACTTAGATCTGCCGTTGCTAGTTTGACCGATGTAAATAATCTACTATTGATGTCTGCTGATTATCGGGTTCAGGCAACTTTACAGGTTGGCCTGGATGTACTAGGTTGTAGAAGAGCTGGATACATTGCGTTGTCTATTTTTTTTTTTTGTCTTCAATGCATTCTGTGAGTGATTTGGTCGTAGCTATTCTTTCTAATATTATTGGTGTTGATACCGGAAAACTTACAGATGCAGTTTGAAAATTGAATCAGGGATCACAGGCTCGTCTCCAGGTACCGGACCATGAGTACAATCTAAAAGAATGGGATACAATTCTGGCTCACTTTTAATTGAAGAATCTGTTGGCTGAAGCTGATCAGGTGGAGAGGCTTCTTACCTGTATCATGTGAGGAAACTGGAGTGTGGTTGAATGCGATTTCCATACCGTCATTACTCATTAGATACAAAGCTTGCTCCAGAGTTCATAAGGGATTCCATTGCTATCAGAGTGAGTGCCAGATTTTAAGCCTTCTTCTTACCACTAAGGTAGTGGAATGGAGGTCAGATTAATTTATGACCTCTCAGATAGATACAGTCATGCGCATCACTCAAGACATGCCGAAATGATTGATGTAGTGGAACAGGCTTCGTACAAAACATAGCTCTTTTCAGTGCTCAATCCTCCTGGACTTGACAGAGGTGATTTTAAGCTCTGTGAGGGAAATAATATGATTCCTTACACTAATGGAAAGAATCTCATTTGTGATTGCATATGTGTCGACACTTTTACCGAGACATACTTCAATGATTCCGCGATTGTTGCCGGATCTGCTACCGGGGCTGCGGAGAACCATGTACGTCCGTCAGAAATACAACGAACTTGGTGATGATTGCCTATTGAATCAAATTACTAAAGATACAAAAGGATCGTACAGCAGTACGAACCCCTCAATCATGAAGTCCACAGGTAGATGCCTTGTTGAGACAATTGATGATCCAAAGGAATATGCCTGATTTCAACAGCGAATGGCTGAAATAAGTGAAGTATCCAGGCTATGTATCTTTCCAAAGGTGTAATTACATATTTAATAATATGTAGAAGAGTATAATAACCCTTTTCTAAGTCAAATGTACAAAATAATTAGTTTTAATGTCATTAAGAATTCTTGTGGGTTTACTGCTCACCAAAATTGATTAGTTTGTGTGGTTTGATTATCAAATTATAGACGGGGTCATAACTCCCTAATCAGTTCCTGTTAAGAGGCTTCGAATTATGTTTATAAGGACAGGAATAATAAGACATAGTGTTCAGTATCTAGGTTCAGTCGTGTTCAGTAGCAGCTTGGAGTTCAGCACTATATAAGGGAGTCATAGTCTCTGTATGTACTGAGATGGGCTTCAGGCATATCTCAGGCCATGACCTCTTCCACCATATGTAAACTCAAGTGTAACTATTTAACATATATTGTGTCATCAACCATCTGTAATGCTGTGCATCAAGATTTACAAATACACAACTATACTCTTTGATTTGTCGGACATTTTCATTTATCCCTAAGTTAAACTGACACACCCAGAGAGTAAATTATGGTGGGGAAATAGAGGATTAGGAGTCCCCTCCCCTACCTTAATTTGAGATATTCGCACTAAAACCTCTTCCTTCGGATTGAACTTTAATTAAATTCTTTCAAAGTAAAATCCTTGAATATATACATAAAATAGATTTTAAAAATTAACCATAAAGATGAACCTAACGAATATTTAGGTAAGCTTATTACCTAAATACGATGAGCCTAACGAATATTTAGGATGAACCTTGGACAAAATGTCCGTTGACAAAATATCCGTTGAGAAAATGTTCGCAGACAAAATGTTCGTAGACAAAATGTCCGTTGACAAAATGTCTGTTGACAAAATATTCGTTGACGAAATGTCCGTTGAGTAAATGTCCGTGGATTAATAATTTGTCCGTGCTCGATAGAATGAATGTTATTGCTCAATTAAGTGACTAAGAAACTAAGAACATATAGTATAAAATAATATTCTAGTTAATTCCCAGTAATCGATTAAGTAAATAGAACAAATTGTTGGAATAATATGACCCTCGACGAAGGTTTCAGAAAATGATACAGTGTGTGATAAACTGTTGTAAAGAAAGGGAAGAGTAAAGGCTGTACAAAGGTAAAGAAAGGGAAGTGTAAAGGTTGTACAAAGGTAAAGAAAGGGAAGAGTACAGGTTGTACAAAGGTAAAGAAAAGGAAGAGTAAAGGCTGTACAAAGGTAAAGAAAAGGAAGAGTAAAGGCTGTACAAAGGTAAAGAAAAGGAAGAGTAAAGGCTGTACAAAGGTAAAGAAAAGGAAGAGTAAAGGCTGTACAAAGGTAAAGAAAAGGAAGAGTAAACGCTGTACAAAGGTCCAAATTTCTTTAAAATTGAATCTGATAGTGATAATGAAAATATATATTGAGAAAAAAAAAGTATACAAATATACATAGAACTCAAGCCCCTATATAAGTAAAAAAAACTTTTGAAAGCAACTTAGTATTGTCTCAGCGAGGATAAAGAAAATTCATAGAAAATTCCAGTTCTTGACTTTTCCAAAATTTCTAATCAATAAAAACTCCTCCCCGATATATTCAACCTAGTTATATTCCTCCCAGGTATACATTCCACCCCACTTTATAGGTTAGGTGTGGTTAATCATAATAATCATTTACTAATATTTTATATTGTACTAAGAAAATTGCATTGTCTTGAAATTAAAGTGAACCTTTTGTTGGCCAATCACCAGCTGTTTTTTTTTAGTTACACGTGTGATAGAACAGCAGAAAGAAAGGTTGTAGGATCGCACTCACAAAATGTTTCAGTGCTAATACTACCGCGTTTGAAATTTCAATTTACTATTTTTTAATAATTCCTTCTCTGTTAAATTACATATATGAATGGTCGTGTTACTAATTGTTCACAAACACCTATAGTGGCACAATTGTGAAATTGTCTTTTGCGAATGGGAGAGGAGGGGGATAGCGTCTCTTCAGCCTCGAACTGTGACTGTTGTGATTCGGATTATGTATAGTCATTATTATTTTTTAATCATATTTATCTTTTTTTTACGCCACTTGCAGTTTCAGAGGATAGCACTAGGGTTATGCTCATCAACTATGCGAGGTCTTAGATTTTTGTGTTAGGTAGACTCTTAGGCTTCAATTACTGTCACCTCTTCATTTTCCTCTTCCATTCGTGGGTACAATAATCGTTTTTTGTCCCTTTTCGTCTCATTGTGACTGCATTCACTTATTAGCTATTTTGCATCTATGAGCATTGTTAGAGGGGTGTAATTTATCAGGGTGAAACTTACCGGGAGGAATTTATCGGAGTGGCATATACCTAGAGCCAAACCAAGCTACTACTTGAAGATTGATTCAAATAATTCAATTTATTAATGAAGAAAAAGAAGATTTTTTTGTCAGTAATAAAGTAAATTGGCAGTTTATAATTTTGAATTATTTTTCCCGAAAATCTGTGGGTCTCAGTAATAATACAATTAATAAATTCCTATAATTACAAGCAAAACATAGACAGTTCTTAGTGCGTTAACTGCCTCTACAAATAGATTAAATAAACTAATAAAAATATATAATAAAATCAGTACAGATAAAAATAACTAAATCTTTCACACATTCAGATCTTGAATCAACATGGCGAATCCTTCAGTTGTGATCTTCCTGTTTCTTCTCATCGTTGGAGCAGTTCACTCAGACGGTATCCTACAGGAATACAAACTTAAACACATTGTACGGATCAGCTCAACGAACATAAGCATGACAAACAAATGTGAGGGAAATATATCACCATTGAAAATATAGGTTGCACTAAATTCAAATAATATTGAAATTGTAGCTTTTAATATTTCCTATATCATTCAAAAACCTGTTGAATTACAGATAGCTGCAAGAAAATATGTATGGATGACCCGTCATGCAAAGCTCTATCCACCAAAGTCATGGAAAATGGGAAAGTGAAATGTGATTATTCGACAGAGAAACCAACCGAAGAAGACCTGAAGATCGGCCCGAATAGCACTACCTATGTCAAAAGTAAGCATGAAATTGATTTGATGATCCCCTCCACTATTAAATTTTTTTTTATGATTCATTTAATTTTGGATTCAAATCTAGATACACAATACCTAGATACACAAGGTTGGCAGTTTAAAATATTAGATACCTAGACTCACTTGTTGGGTAATTACAAGTTAGATGAGTAGATACACTAGTTGGTTATTACAAGTAAGGTACCTATATAGATCCTAGAAATTTTCGCTGTTCGAAATTTTGGAATTTTCACCGTTGGAAAATTCACCGTGAGGAATATTCATCATGCCTTACTAGTTAGTAGAGCTGTGCAGAACTTAAGTACTAAAGGACTGAAATGTACAAACGATTATTTTTAAGTAGTTTAATTAACACGTAATTATATACGGTACTTAATGCTTTTTATGAAAAAAAAATTATATCATTTTTAAATAAATTCACGGTGCAAGATTCAACATATATGTGACGAATAAGCGAACAGGGCTACTTTTTTGTTAGTCTGGATTTTACAAACTATAACGATTCTCAACGCATTGGGGCTTGCATGTATGTAATTACTCTTGTGGCCTGCCAATATGTAGTGTGTAATTGCAATAATATCGATCACTGCATCGCGACTCCAGCTTTCGGTTTTCAGTTGACAACAGCCTTGTCTCACGTCTGTCGTCTTGTCGCATAACGTCAATAATAAGAAATGGCTTTTCAGTACAAAATTAAGCATGGTTTTCCCATCGAATTTAAGAGCGAATGAAATTGAAGTACTTAAACATAAGTAATTCCGGTCAGCAAGGATTACTTTTGCCAGTGAATATGCAAGTCGTGGCCTATCCCACAACTAAGGAGCGAAACTAAAGAACCTCAATAGTCATCCATTGATAAAGATATTATTTATGTAGAACAACACGAGCAGTCGACCAGTCCATCTTCTGCTCTTGTTGAGAGACTTTCTTTCTAGCAGTAATGATATTAGCGCCTAAGAGGTCATCACTCTCAGACAAGACCTTTGAAAGGTTGGTCCTAATTCGAGCCAATGACCAAAATAATCTTCAATATAGAATCTCATTTGTTTCCTATAGGAAGAAGACAAAATATCAATGTAATCAAATTTAGTTATTGGAATAATGTTATTGCTTCATTTCATCTCTTGTATACCCGTCTGCATATCAGAATAATATTCAAAGTATTTATGTACAGATAAAAAGTGTACTTTCTACCTAAATACTTTCTTAAAATTAATTATTACTTAAACACTTTTTTAATATTCTTATGCTTAAGCGCATGTGAATTACTTAATGTCTAGCTCTGTTACTATAGTATAGCATAGTAAACAGAATAGTATAGTACCCCAGTTCCATGTATTATTCAAATTTATTCTGGGTAGGCTGTGACGTCATGTATGTAAACAAGAGGTCACGTCATAGTAAACAGAATTGCTGTGGGTCACGTGGAATAGAGAATTATGATGGCGGCCAACGCAACCGATCTGACTAATGATTTTGAATAAATCGTCTTCTTCAAGACGAAAAATTTGTTACTATTTTGGGTGTAAAAAGATCAGTACCTAGCAATTTCATCAACAGTCATTTTTTTTAATTTTCGTCCAAACCTATGACTATAAAGATTGGATAATAGCATGCGGTAATGTGGAATTAAAAAAAAATACCACCGAAAACGATATACAACAAAAGTTGGGTGTGTTGCAGTCATCTTTTGGGTTTGTACTGTACGTACAAACGTACGCACCATTGTTGACATGTGACGTCACAGCCTACCGGGACACGCGTAATATCCCCCCTATAGCTCTGGGATACTATATCTTCTATGTACTGTGAGTATAGTAACAAGAGGAGAATTTCGTTTCTGTGGGGCCTATGTCCACTTGTTCAATCTCGAGATTACAAAAAAATTCAGGATCCTCTAAAGCACGTACCTTAAATACAGCGGGAATTGATAAAGTGAGCGGAACATATTTGTATATGTTCTGCACAATTTATCGAAGGATGCGCTGCAGGTTTTTTAAACCACTTAACCTCCCCAATGCCGAGAGTGCGTTATTACATTCATTATATTTATTTTGAAATCTAATAGTGATACATGTGTTCGTGGCTTTTGTTCAGAAACCCCTGCCAGACCACTAAACAATCATGAAATTTGTAGTTCATCAAACTAGTGGATCCAATAAACTATACAAAACGTGCATTTAAGTTCAGACTTTCGAATTAATCTTCATTTATTTCTTTTTATCTTTGTTGAGTTTTCGAAGTATTCTTAACATATTTATATATAAATGAACATTATTTTGAAACTCTAGTGGTTTCCAGGATTACATGAAAGTTCATCTTCCTCAATTGACCACAGGAAAGTTCACTGCACTCAATTGACCGCATGGAAAGTTCTCGCAACTCAATTCTCGCAACTCAATTCACCGCATATATGTAAATTTCAAGAATTCAAGTTAAGTTTAATGATATTTCTTTTTCATTAAGTTTAATAAAAGGTTTGACAACTGGATGCATATATTATAATAGATAGAAAAAATATTCAAATAAATTTTACATTACGTCTAAAAAATACTCCTCATATATTTAATCTATGAGTATACTGTATCCATAGCAATAAAATGACTACAAATAGCAAAAATAAACAATAATTGGAAACAATACATTGTAATAATTAAAAACTAATAATTTATATTAAGTGCATTGCCTCGTACATATTCTAGGACATCGAAATTTTCATCGTAGTCCAACACTAGTCTTTATAAACGAGCAGCAGTTTGAGTGTAGACCACCCTTCACTTGGTGAGCATTTCACCAGCAACTAATTGTTCAATTTTGATTTCATTTAGGTTTTGCTGATACTTGATGCAATCTAAAAACTTCTATATATTTGGATGTACCGAAGTCATTTGTTCATTGAAAGTCCTATGTCACCCTTCACCATTATTGTTGGTTTGTGGTCAAATTTCTTTAACAAGAATATATACATTCCACATTTTTAAAGAATATTTGAGAGACCTACGATGTCCTCGGCTGTCTGGCCATCCGAGCCACGTATCTTCGAAATAACTGAGGAATCTTGAGCCTCTGAAGGAAATGCACCACCCACACACACAATATAACTAAATATGCTTCCCAAAAAGAAATTAATTTGGACACAACAGTCGTTACTTAATTTATATTACTTAATATATTCAGTAATAATTATTATTTCAATATTTTCAGTAATAATATATTGTTTAATATATTCTGTAATAGTATATTATTTCAATTTCATATTTTCAGTAGGTAATATTAATATAATATTCCCCTAAACTTGCCTGTATTTTTATCGTAAATCATGTCAATTTAGTTTCTTTTTATTGTTATAATTTTTTCATATCATTGTTACCTTTTGAATCAAATTGTTTTGACGGTAAATTGAGTTGCGGTGAATTGAGTTGCGGTAATTTGAGTTGCGGTGAATAGAGTTGCAAGGAATAGAGTTGTGGTGAATTGAGTGCGGTGAAATTCCTTCACACCGGTTTCCATAGGCCGTGTCCCTCCCTCCGGTCAAATCCGATAATGGAAATATGTATACTTTATATCATAATCAAGAGTGTTATTAAAATCCCAAGGTTGAAAGTTTTTTTAAGGTTTCAAGATTTCAAATAGGTAAAAACAATTATTATAAACCTTAAGAAAACAATGAATTTTATAACCAACTTTATTTATGAGCTCTCTATATTTTATTATATTACGAGTGTACGAGAATCCTTACAATAACTATTGAAACCCATTGACAATCATTTTACCGAAAGATGTTTGTGAACCTCCCTTCAAGTTGGTCAAGAATGTGGGTTGCATTATGCTGTCAGATAATTACAAAACCTTGGACGAAGCAACCACAGCCTGCCCAGAAGGATCTAGACTTTACTCCCCCGCCACTCTAGGGATATTCGAACACCTGAGACAACATCTTCTTCATCTGAAGGAAGGTTAGTAACGTCATAATATTAAGCAGAAAATATTAAATCTCCTTCATTGGAATGCATTGTTCTGATGGATCTTTGGTGCAAAGTGATTGAACCAATCAAAGTTACTATTTCACGACACGCATTACGTGTCGACTCTCTAGACAAAATTAGATCGGCAATTCCATTACATCATCTATTGAGATTGCTCACACGTGTGGACCAATGGTAGAGGATAAACTTCAGAATCGTCATATGGAATAAGCATAATTAGTTAGCACGTTACACATGTACATGACATACCAAATTACCGATTAATTCGTAATATATTTGAGTTGCCCCGATTAGAAAATACATTATTGTATAAATAATACAGTAAATAATCAAATACAAGATATAAATTAAAAGATAAAATCTTTCTTAGAAAATACTATAGAAGAAACAAAGAATTAATTGTATTAGGGACAAAGTGTAATTTCTTTGTTTACACAGCGCATCTCTACATAGTCATTTCACAACGGGCTTAGTTTTTAATTAGTTTCATTTTGTATATAATTAGATAATTGAACAAGCCTTCAAGCTTAATATTCGCTTGTACTCATTTTAAAACTTATTTGATCGATGTTTGTGAAATATTTAGAATTTTCAACACATCATTTATGATTATCCATCTGATATTACCTTCCTAATTCACTGACAAATTCACTCGATCGAATTAGTTTGCATATAAATTAATTATACTTTTACATAAATAAATGAAGATTGTAAAAATGAAATTATATTTATAATAATTTAAATTATAAATCTTAGAAACATATAAAATCCTATATATATAGATGATTCCAGGACAATAACCCCCTGTGCAAAAAAATACCCCGTGGTCAAAAGAAAACCGTGGAAAATACCCCCCGGAGAAAAAGCCTCCTGTGCAATAAACCTCCCGGACAAAAAAAAAACAAGCAAAAAAAAAACAATGCAAAAATACCCTGGTCTATTTAAATAGCATAATTCATTTTTATTGATATATTAAACACTATTTAATGCGAACCTATCAAACCTGGCCGGAAACATTTGTATTTGATAAAGTAGCTTTGTTGAAATACTATTTTACTATATGTAATCCAATATGGCAATATCTATATACTTTAGTTATAACTGTAAAAATGAATACCCCCTGTAACCCCTTGACGAAGGATAACGCTGTTTTTTTATGAATTAAACTGTTCTTAGAATGTGTTTATAACTAAATAATATTTCAGGAGAAAATAAAACATAAATTGCCAATAAGTGACTGGTAGTTTTACGCATGGCAGTTTTCCGCTTCGGCAGTTTTCCGCCTTGCAGTTTTCCTTGTACCCCTCTATAGTGAGCTCCGCGTAGTGAATGAGTTAGGATGTAGCCAATAGAAAATAAGAATAGATCTATTTTAGATGAAAAGACCATAGAAAATAAGAATGCGAGTATTTAAAGAATGCCGTGGCCCACCAAGACATGCTGAAATTATTGGAACATTCAAGTCAAATTAAAGTTAATGTGAATTTGTTGAAACCTGTTCAGTGTTCAATATAGAAGAGTTTAAAAAATTATTATTACAAAATGTATTCTCACAATCTCATTTTATCCCAACAACTGTTCAATATTTCTTAGTTCAATGTAACCAAAATCTTTAAAATTTACCCATTTTATTAACTAAATATTATTCTGACAACTTTGTCAGACGATGTACACTACACATTAGATCCTTGATTCAAGTTGACGAGCTTGCTAATATATTCCTTATCTATTATATCAATCAAATTAGAAAATTATAAACATATTTTTAGAGAAAAAGTAACACTTCTTTATTGTGTCTTCTGTCCAATTTTTTTCTTTGCTCAATTATTTAGGACCCAATTGTCATGGAGCCCAACTATCCTGGGGCGCAGTTGTCCTGGGCTCAATTGTCCTGGGCTCAATTGTCATGGGCCCAATTGTACTGTGCCTAATTGTCGGTACATCATATTATTTGTAACATTACAATGTCTTTTTAAAAAGAATCATCTGTTATTTACCTCTCTATTATTTGTACTATTTACCTTCCTGTTATATGTCACCGATGATTTACTATGCGATGAATTTACCATGTGATGAATTTACTATGCGATGAATTTATCATGCGATGAATTTACCATGCGATGAATTTACCATGCTATGAATTTACCATGCGATGAATTTACCATGCGATGAATTTACCATGCGATGAATTTACCATGCAATGAATTTACCATGCTATGAATTTACCATGCGATGAATTTACCATGCTATGAATTTACCATGCGATGAATTTACCATGCGATGAATTTACCATGCTATGAATTTACCATGCGATGAATTTACCATGCAATGAATTTACCATGCTATGAATTTACCATGCGATGAATTTACCATGCTATGAATTTACCATGCGATGAATTTACCATGCGATGAATTTACCAAGCTATGAATTTACCACGCGATGAATTTACCATGCAATGAATTTACCATGCGATGAATTTACCATGCTATGAATTTACCATGCGATGAATTTACCATGCGATGAATTTACCATGCGATGAATTTACCATGCTATGAATTTACCATGCGATGAATTTACCATGCGATGAATTTACCATGCGATGAATTTACCATGCGATGAATTTACCATGCGATGAATTTACCATGCAATGAATTTACCATGCTATGAATTTACCATGCGATGAATTTACCATGCGATGAATTTACCATGCTATGAATTTACCATGCGATGAATTTACCATGCGATGAATTTACCATGCGATGAATTTACCATGCTATGAATTTACCATACGATGAATTTACCATGCGATGAATTTACCATGCTATGAATTTACCATGCGATGAATTTACCATGCGATGAATTTACCATGCTATGAATTTACCATGCGATGAATTTACCATGCGATGAATTTACCATGCGATGAATTTACCATGCGATGAATTTACCATGCGATGAATTTACCATGCGATGAATTTACCATGCGATGAATTTACCATGCGATGAATTAACCATGCGATGAATTTACCATGCGATGAATTTACCATGCGATGAATTTACCATGCGATGAATTTACCATGCGATGAATTAACCATGCGATGAATTTACCATGCGATGAATTTACCATGCGTTGAATTAACCATGCAATGAATTTACACTGATTCGGAGTATAGAACCCCTCCAATCATTGTTGGCATAGAAACAAAAGTATTTTCTTTTGTAGCTTCTAATTCAAAAATAATAATATAACACTTTTTATGATTTATTTAATTAATTGTTGTAAAAAAATCGAGAAGTCTTACATATTTCAAGAAAATGAAGTCAAAGTGATACTTTCAAACCTATTGAACGTCAGTAGAATCAATTGACCAACGTATTCTGTTATAATCTAATTCCAAATATTCTTTCAGAGTCAAGTGACTTGGTCAATAACATCTTCATTGGAATGAAGATGAACAAAATATCAAAGAAGTGGGAGTTGTTCCATGGTGGCGATATTGGTGAAGGAGTTGTAGGAGAGTATCCTTTCGCTGGAGAAAATCCTAATAGAGGAACTTTGTGTGCCAGGATGCACTACAACAATGTGGATTTATTCTACCATCTGTCTGATAAAGAGTGTACTAAGGGATTCAAATACTTGTGTCAAGTATTGTTGTGATTACAATAGTACCAACTGCAATACCTAGTAGACCACAAAACACCACCAGATAATATCACTAAAATTCACTCTACTAGTTAATATAACTAGAGTGGCACTCTACTAGTTAATATCACTAGAATTGCACTCTACTAGTTAATATCACCAAAATTACACTCTACTAGTTAATGTCACTAAAATTACACTCTACTAGTTAATATCACTAGAAATACACTCTACTAGTTATTATAACAAGAATTGCACTCTACTAGTTAATATCACTAGAATTACACTCTACTAGTTAATATCACTAAAATTACACTCTACTAGTTATTATCACTAGAATTACACTCAACTAGTTAATATCACTAAAATTACACTCTACTAGTTAATGTCACTAGAATTACACTCTACTAGTTAATATCACTAAAATTACACTTTACTAGTTAATATCACTAGAATTACACTTTACTAGTTAATATCACTAGAATTCAATCTACTAGTTAATATCACTAGAATTACACTCTACTAGTTAATATCACTAGAATGACACTCTACTAGTTAATATCACTAGAATTACACTCTACTAGTAAATATCACTAGAATTAAACTCTACTAGTTGATATCACTAAAATTACACTCTACTAGTTAATATCACTAAAATTACACTCTACTAGTTATTATCACTAGAATTACACTCAACTAGTTAATATCACTAAAATTACACTCAACTAGTTAATGGCACTAGAATTACACTCTACTAGTTAATATCACTAAAATTACACTTTACTAGTTAATATCACTAGAATTACACTCTACTAGTTAATATCACTACAATTACACTCTACTAGTTAATATCACTACATTTACACTCTACTAGTTAATATCACTAGAATTACACTCTACTAGTTAATATCACTAGAATTACACTCTACTAGTTAATATCACTAGAATTAAATTCTACTAGTTAATATCACTAAAATTACACTCTACTAGTCAAATATCACTAGAATTACACTCTACTAGTTGATATCACTAGAATTACACTCTACTAGTGTCTCTGCTTGTATTGACTAGTAGATTGTTTATGTATACGCTATTTATTATATACACTATTTATTATAATTGCTATTTATTATATACGCTATTCATTATATACGCAATTCATTATATTCGCTATTTATTATATACGTTATTTATTGTGTACGCTATTTATCATAATCCCTATTTATTATGTTTGTTATTAATTATATTCACTATTCATTGCTTAAGCTATTTATTATATACAGTGCCGACAAATAGTAACAGGCCACACTTATTTCAATATCTAAAATTATGCATGTTTACAAACATCTATACTACAAAATGTTCATCAAAACAGCTAGTGTCATGTGGTAACTTGCACTCACTGCACCGAGAGAGGCACTGTGCAGCTGTAATAGCTAGCGACATGTGGTAACTTGCACTCACTGCACCGAGAGAGCCACTGTGCAGCTGTAATAGCAAGCGACATGTGGTAACTTGCACTCACTGCACCGAGAGAGGCACTGTGCAGCTAAATTTAACTGCTTCACATTGATATTTCGGAATTTCTCAATCCCAAACAAAGCTATAATTGCACTTCTAATTTCAATTGCAGTTTGCTCTCCACCTGCTATACTAATATTTTGTAAATCACACCGAAAATCAAATACCGAAAATAAAATTTCGAAAATAAAATACTGAAAATCAAATATTGAAAATCAAGTACTGAATAAGTTATATTGTATTATTCTTTATCAAATTTTGCAGAGGATAATCCCAATTATTTTTGGATTTGTACAATTGTCTTCGGAAACTTATATCAAAATCATATTGATATTGATAGCAGAATATTCTAATTAGAGTAGTATTACATATTTTGAGCCAATTTCTATAGAGAGAAAAGGAAGTTGAGACAACGAACGATCAAAGGGAATCTGCCTGATTCCAACAGCGAACGGTGTTCTCCTTCCTGGTGTTCTCAACCCCTCCTTTTGGTTCCTGAAAATGTTTTCTCTTTTGTTCTTATTAGCTAAATTCTTTTTATTTTTCATGGACAAATATTGTCTATATAAATAAAACAAAAAATAACATCTTGAATCAATTTAAACATTTTTCATTTTTAATTTGAACATGTTAAATCAATTTGAAAATGTCTTATCGATTCGAACTTGTTAGATCAATTTGAATTTGTTGAATCAAGGAGCACCATGGACCATCAAAACTTGTCAGATCTATGAACTGTGATCACCATCATTTTCTATCTTTACGGACAATCTACTCAGTGTTCATTCGAAATTAGCTTAACCCTAATAAGTTTGACGTGTTTTCTAGGCACATCCTTTTTAAATTACTTTTTATCTTCTAATTCTTTCCTTTATTAAATTTACCGCCATTTATTTTCATTGTTCCATCTTGAATACCAAATATATTTTTGTGTTTAAAAGTTTAAAAATGTGAACGTATTGGCAGACATCGAGTAAAGTGAGAAATTAATTGTAATGTGGTGACGAATTGTAACGTAGAAATACAGCTAGCTAACCACTCAACACATTTTTGTCCATGTTTTCATTGAGTACAGACACATGCGCAACCTATGATTGGGTCACAATCCACCCGATCGCAGCTCTGCCCTCTCCGTTGCCGATGTCGTATGTATATACCTATTTAATCATTTCTCTTTATCTGTTCAATATTTTTTCTTGAAATTCGGTACACATTAGTTTGGTATATATACTAACAACTTTTAAAATATACAGTGCCGTAAGTTTATGAATAAGAAATAAGTTTTTAGACACATTAGGGTTAAAAATAGTCTTAAAAATCACAGCTCTGGTTAAAGTCATAAAGTAATTATATGAATCTTTTCCACGGAGTAATAACATATTTAATGATATGCACAACGTATTTAATGATGTGTAAAACGTATTTAATGATGTGTACAACATATTTAATGATATGCACAACGTATTTAATGATGTGTAAAACATATTTAATGATGTGTAAAACATATTTAATGATGTGTAAAACATATTTAACGATGTGTACAACATATTTAATGATATGAACAACCTATTTAATAATGTGTAAAACATATTCAATTTTATGTAGAAGAGTAATAACCTTTTTCTATGTGAAATATACAAAGTAATTGTTTTAGTATCTTTTAGAATTCTCGTGGTTTACTGTTCACCAAAATTGATTAGTGTGTGAGATTAGACCACCCAAATTATAGACGGGGTCATAACTCCTTAATGAGTTACAGTTAAGATGCTTAGAAGTATATTTATAAGGACAGGAATTATAAGACATAGTGTTCAGTCTCTAGGTTCTGTTGTCTTCAGAAGCAGCTTGGAGTTCAGAACTACATAGGGGAGTCATAGTCTCAGTATTTACTGAGATGGGCTTCAGGCTCATCTCAGGCCATGATCCCTTGCACCATCTGTAAACTCAAGTGTAACCATTGAACATATATTGTGTCATCACCCGTCTTTAATGATGTGCTTTAACACTGGCGAATACAGCAAGTATACTCTTTCAAAATTGATTGTCTTCATTTATCCCCAAGTTAAACTGATACACCCAGAGAGTAAATTACAGTGGGGCCACAGAGGATTAAGAGTCCCCCCCCCCCCATCCTCAATCTGCAATATTTACACTAAAACTTCTTCTTTCGGTTTGACCTTTAATCAAAATCTTATAAAAATAAAATCCTTGAATACATGAATACAAATGTAATTTAAGCTTTAAAAATTAACCATGAAAAAGAATTTAACGAATATTTAGTTAATTTTTTTATAAAATTGTTGAAATTTAATATTCATGTAATGAGTTAATATTTTATATATAATATTCATTACGCAATATTACCTATTATTACCAAGTAACTGTATAAGTAATCCAATAAGTGAAGCATAAATAATTCAATAAAGTCAATAGTTTTAAGCGTTTACAACCAAGTATCCATTAATATATATAAAATGTGGGTCTAGGACATTTCGCCCACAGATAATTCGTCCACGGACATTTCATCCAACGGACAATTCTTCCCACAGACATTTTGTCCACGGACATTTCGTCGACGAATTGCTTTATTTTGTATTTTATACAGGGTAGATGATATATATTTCATAATATTTTTTACTGTTACATTAATTATAGCAAGACGTAAATTTATTATATTTTAAATTAATTGAAGCCGAAACTTTTTATATGAAGATTATCTATCGATTACTGTTATAAAATTAGATATACTGAACGGGTTGCATAACTTAATGAGTTATGAATATCAAATTAATAATATAAGAACCAATATCTAGCTAATTATATTACATAGCATTTATTATCAATCACTTGTTTAGTAGTATATTATATACTTTATAATGAGTGTATGTATTTTATGTAGTAGTCACTGTTAATATTATTTTATTATAAAAAGTAACTTCGAGACATGCCTTGCAATTATTACATATTTTATAATACAGATATGTAATAAACTCGGAGATGTCTAAATATATCATTAAAAAATGTATTCAGTTTTATTATTTCACTGTTGCCGTCTAGTAGGATCAGGAGAAGATTGCAATTAGAATTAAGGCAAACACTATCGATTTCTAATTACCATCAACAAAGGGTGTTAATTCTACTTTTATAATGCAAAATAGATGTAAACAATATACATTATGAAATCTATACTCATTTAAAATATATTACAAAAAACCATCTCGTGGACGAAATGTCCGTGGACAAAATGTCCGTGGACAAAATGTCCGTGGACAAAATGTCCGTGAACAAAATGTCCGTGGACAAAATGTCCGTTAACAAAATGTCCGATCACAAAATGACCGCAGACGTAATGTCAGTTGGACGAAATATCCGTTGGACGAAATGTCCGTTGGGCGAAATGTCCGTTGGACGAAATTTTCGATGGACGAAATGTCCGTGGACAAATGTCCGTGAACAAAATGTCCGTTGACAAAATGACCGCAAACAAAATGTCTGATGGACGAAATGTCTGTTGGACGAAATGTCCGTGAACGAAATGTCCGTTGGACCAAATGTCCGTGAACGAATAATTGGTCCGTGCACGATAAAATGAATGTTATTGCTCTATTAAATGACTATAAGACTAAGAAAATATAGTATAAAATAATATTCTAGTTAATTCCCAGTAATCGATTAAGTAAATAGAACAAATTGTTGGCATGACCCTCGACGAAGGTTACAGAAAATGATACAGTGTGTGATAAACTGTTTTAAAGGAAGGGAAGAGTAAAGGCTGTACAAAGGTAAAGAAAGGGAAGAGTAAAGACTGTACAAAGGTAAAGTAAGAGAAGAGTAAAGGCTGTACAAAGGTAAAGAAAGAGAAGAGTAAAGGCTGTACAAAGGTAAAGAAAAGGAATAGTAAAGGCTGTACAAAGGTATAGAAAGGGAAGAGTAAAGGCTGAACAAAGGTAAAGAAAAGGAATAGTAAAGGCTGTACAAAGGTAAAGAAAGAGAAGAGTAAAGGCTGTACAAAGGTAAAGAAAGGGAAGAGTAAAGGCTGTACAAAGGTAAAGAAAGAGAAGAGTAAAGGCTGTACAAAGGTAAAGAAAAGGAATAGTAAAGGCTGTACAAAGGTATAGAAAGGGAAGAGTAAAGGCTGAACAAAGGTAAAGAAAGGGAAGAGTAAAGGCTGTAAAAAGGTAAAGAAAGGGAAGAGTAAAGGCTGTACAAAGGTAAAGAAAGAGAAGAGTAAAGACTGTACAAAGGTGAAGAAATGGAAGAGCAAACGCTGAACAAAGGTAAAGAAAGGGAAGAGTAAAGGCTGTACAAAGGTATAGAAAGGGAAGAGTAAAGGCTGAACAAAGGTAAAGAAAGGGAAGAGTAAAGGCTGTAAAAAGGTAAAGAAAGGGAAGAGTAAAGGCTGTACAAAGGTAAAGAAAGAGAAGAGTAAAGACTGTACAAAGGTGAAGAAATGGAAGAGCAAACGCTGAACAAAGGTAAAGAAAGGGAAGAGTAAAGGCTGTACAAAGGTAAAGAAAAGGAATAGTAAAGGCTGTACAAAGGTAAAGAAAGGGAAGAGTAAAGGCTGTACAAAGGTGAAGAAAGGGAAGAACAAACGCTGTACAAAGGTAAAGTAAAGGGAAGAGTAAATGCTGTACAAAGGTAAAGAAAGGGAAGAGTAAAGGCTGTACAAATGTAAAGAATGGGAAGAGTAAAGGCTGTGCAAAGGTGAAGAAAGGGAAGAGCAAACGCTGTACAAAGGTAAAGTAAAGGGAAGAGTAAAGGCTGTACAAAGGTAAAGAAAGGGAAGAGTAAAGGCTGTACAAAGGTAAAGAATGGGAAGAGTAAAGGCTGTACAAAGGTAAAGAAAAGGAATAGTAAAGGCTGTACAAAGGTAAAGAAAGGGAAGAGTAAAGGCTGTACAAAGGTGAAGAAAGGGAAGAACAAACGCTGTACAAAGGTAAAGTAAAGGGAAGAGTAAATGCTGTACAAAGGTAAAGAAAGGGAAGAGTAAAGGCTGTACAAATGTAAAGAATGGGAAGAGTAAAGGCTGTACAAAGGTGAAGAAAGGGAAGAGCAAACGCTGTACAAAGGTAAAGTAAAGGGAAGAGTAAAGGCTGTACAAAGGTAAAGAAAGGGAAGAGTAAAGGCTGTACAAAGGTAAAGAATGGGAAGAGTAAAGGCTGTACAAAGGTGAAGAAAGGGAAGAGCAAACGCTGTACAAAGGTAAAGTAAAGGGAAGAGTAAAGGCTGTACAAAGGTAAAGTAAAGGGAAGAGTAAAGGCTGTACAAATGTACAGTGAAGGGAAGAGTAAAGGCTGTACAAAGGTAAAGTAAAGGGAAGAGTAAAGGCTGTACAAAGGTAAAGTAAAGGGAAGAGTAAAGGCTGTACAAAGGTAAAGTAAAGGGAAGAGTAAAGGCTGTACAAAGGTAAAGAAAGGGAAGAGTAAAGGCTGTACAAAGCTAAAGAAAGGGAAGAGTAAACGCTGTACAAAGGTAAAGTAAAGGGAAGAGCAAGGTCTGTACAAAAGTAATAAACCAAATTTCTTTAATATTGAATCATGAAAGCATCTTAGTATTGACTTAGCAAGAAAAAAGAAAATTCTTGGAAAATTCTAGTTTTTGACATTTCCAAAATTTCTAATCCATAAGAACTCCTCTCCGGTATATTCAACCACACTTTATAGGTTAGGTGTGGTTACTCATAATAATCACTTACTAATATTTTGTATCATACTTAGAAAATTGCATTTTCTGTAAATTAAAGTAAACCTTTTGTTGGCCAATTACCGGCAGTTTTTTTTTAACTTTACATGTTATAGAACAGCAGAAAGAAAAGTTGTAGGAACGACCTCTATCAGTTGATGTTTTTAGTTTTTGAATCATAAGCTGATTATCTTCACTATTGCTGATACAAATGTGATATTAACTGTAAGTTGATGTCATCTACTTTTTTAAAAATACTTGTATTAACTTGCATCCTGAAAGTAAACATTATGTTTTCGCATTTAAATGACACTTGCTATAATATAGCGTTATTATTTTTAAGTTTTTTGCAAGTGTCATATACAGTTAGTAGTCTCTCACTTGTTACAAAATATTCCAGTGCTACTACTACCGCGTTTGAAATTTCAATTTTCAATCTTTAATAATTCCTTCTCTGTTAAACTACATGCAATATGAATCAATAAAATGAACGGTCGTGTTACTAATTGTTCACGAACACCTAGTGGCACAATTCTGAAGTATTATGTGGCGAATGGAAAAGAAGGGGAATAGCATCTCTTCTGCCTCTAACTGTGACTGTTGTAATTCGATTATGTATTGTCATTACAGTGAAACTCCTGAATTATGAAGTAATGGTTACTTCATAATTCAGAGCCACTTCATAACTCGTGTGCAGTAAGAGTTTTCTGTGATTAAAATCATAGAGAATTTTGTCATTGAGGGATAACTATGACAAATATTATTCTTATATTTCACTAAATTTTATACAAAATTGAGTAATGAAATAAATATTAGGTTAATGTTGTTGGAAATCAATATAGCAACTCATTATCGTACAAAAATCAATGTATATCATGGTAGTAGTCATTTATGCCTAAATTTAAATCATTAACAAATAATACACATCATTTAAATCTCAAACAATGCAGAAAACCCAGTTTATGCTCAATAAGACCAATTTATTGATAACCTAAACTGTGTAGTAAATCTTTGCCTTCCTGATTTACATTTTTATATATAATACTCCATTATAAGATAATACAAAGTTATAGGTGGTATCCTATAAATCAGTATCATCCTATGATAATCATTGGGTACCATCCTATAATTGGGTATTAAGTATTATATTAAAACATTGTATTATCCCATAATAGAGTATTATCTTATAATATGGTAGAGTCTGGTGAAGAAGATTGCAAAAACCCACTATTGTATTGAAGTTGTAATTTTCACAAAAAATACACTTCTATGTTGTAACTGCATGTCATACTTGCATTTTTCATTTTCACTTCTGCAATATGACTTTCACTTGTGCCAATTGATTTTTCAATTCTGCCAACTTGACTTGGAAAAGGTATAGTTATACCTCAAGAACTATAGTTCTCTATGATTTAAACAATGAAAACTACTTCTAACTCAGGGGCATTTCATAATGCAGGTGCTCCATTACTCGGGTGCTTCATAAAAAAAACTTCATAACTCAGGAGTATTACTGTATTTTCTTTTTTATCATATTTATCTTGTTTTAACGCTACTTGCAGTTTCAAAGGATAGCGCTAAGGTTATGTTCATCAACTATGCGAGGTCTTAGATCTTTGTGTTCGGTAGACTCTTAGGCTTCAATTACTATCACCTCTTCGTTTTCCTCTTCCATTCGTGGGTACAATCATCGTTTTTTTTATCCCTTTTGGTCACATTGTGACTGCATTCACTTATTAGCTATTCTGTATCTATGAGCATTGTTAGAGGGGTGTATTTTATCAGGGTGAAAGTTACCCCCTTAAGTAACGAAATCTGTCACACCTTCAGATTTTGAATCAACATGGCGAATCCATCTGTTGTGAGCTTCCTGTTTCTTCTCATCGTTGGAGCAGTTCACTCAGACGTTATCCTACAGGAATACAAACTTAAACACATTCTGCAGATTAGCTCTACGAACATAAGCATGACTAACAAATGTGAGGGAAATAAATTACCATTGAATATATAGTTTGCACTATATTCAAATAATATTGAAATATTAGCTTTTAATATTTCCTATGCCATTCAAAAACCTGTTGAATTACAGATAGCTGCAAGAAAATATGTATGGATGACCCGTCATGCAAAGCTCTATCCACCAAAGTCATGGAAGATGGAAAAGTGAAATGTGATTATTCGACAGAGAAACCAACCGAAGCAGAGCTGAAGAACGGCCCGAATAGCACTACCTACGTCAAAAGTAAGCATGAAATTGATTTGATGATTCCCTCCACTATCAATTTTTTTATTATGATTCATTTAATTTTTGATACAAATCTAGATACACAATACCTAGATACACAAGGTTTGCAGTTTAAAATATTAGCTACCTAGACTCACTTGTTGGGTAAATACAAGTTAGATGAGTAGAACTACCAGTTGGGTTAATACAAGTTAGATATGTAGATACACTAGTTGGTTATTACAAGATAGGTACCTAGATAGGTCCTAGGAGTTTTCGCTGTTCGAAAATTCCCCGTCGAATTTTTGCGGTTGGAATTTTTGCCGTTGCAAAATTCACCGTGAGGAATATTCATCATGCCTTATTAGTTAGCAGAGCTGGGCAGAATTTGAGTACTAAAGGACTTAAATGTACAAAAGATTATTTTTAAGTATAAGTTTATTAGCAAGTAATTATATACGGTACTTAAATGCTTTTATGGAAGCGAAACAATTATAATATTTTTAAATAAATTCACGTTGCAAGATTCAACATACATGTGACAAATGTGCAAACAGGGCCACATTATGTTAGTCTGTACTTTACAAACTATAACGATTCTCAACGCATTGGGGCTTGTATGTGTGTAATTACTGTTGTAGCTTGCCAATGTGTGTAGTGTGTAATTGCAATAATATCATCGATCAGTGCATTGCGACACCAGCTTTCAGTTGACAACAGCTTTGTCTCACGTCGGTCGTCTTGTCACATATAACGTCGACAACAAAATATGACTTCTTAGTACCAAAATATGTAATGTTTTCCCATCGACTTTAAGAGTGAATGAATTTGAAGTACTTAAAACATAAGTAATTCCGGTCAGCAAGGATCACTTTTGCCAGTGAGTATGCAAGTTGTGGCCTATCCCACAACTAAGGAGCGAAACTAAAGAACCTCAATAGTCATCCATTGATAATAATATTCAAACTTTTTTTATAGATAAAAAATGAACTTTATACCTAGGTACTTTTCTAAAATGTACTTTGTACCTAGGTACTTTTCTAAAATGTACTTTGTACCAAGGTACTTTTCTAAAATGTACTTATTACTTAATCACTTTTAATCACCTAAGTGCATTTAAAGTACTTAATGCCCAGCTCTGTTACTTTAGTAGTTACAAGAGGAGAGTTTCTTGAGCTGAACATATTTATATATGTTCTGCGCAATTTACCGAGATGCACACTCTTAAGAGTGGGTTGCGGGTTTTTTAAACCACTTAACCCCCCAATGCCGACCGTTCGTTAATACATTCATTATATTCATTTTTAAATCTAATACTGATACATAAGCTCGTGGTTTTGCTCCAAAACCCCTGCCAGGCCACTAAACAATCATAAATTGTGTAGTTCAAAAAACTAACGGATTCAAGAAACTATACAAAACGTGCATTTATGTTCAGAGTTTCTAATTAATCTTCATTTATTTCTTGTTATCTTTGTTGAGTTTTTTATGTAATCTTCATATATTTTTGTATAAATTAACATTACTTTAAAACTTTAGTAGTTTCTAGTGGCTATGCCCCTCCCCTCATTGAAGTTTGATAATGGAAAAAGGTATACTCTAGATCATTATCGAGTAGGTTATTAAAATCCCAAAGCTGAAAGTTTTTTTAAAGATTTTCAAGATTTCAAATAGATAGAAACAAGAATTACAAACCTTGGCAAAACAATGAATTCCGTAACCAACTTTCTATATGTGCTCTCTATATTTCATCATATTACAAGTGTACGAAAATCCTCACAATAACTATTGAAACCAATTGATAATCATTTTACCGACAGATGTTTGTGAACCTCCCTTCAAGTTAGTCAAGAATGTGGGCTGCATTATGCTGTCAGAGGACATGAAAAGCTTCAACGAAGCAACCACATCCTGCCCCAAAGGATCTAGACTCTACTCCCCCGCCACTCTAGGAATATTCGAACACCTGAGACAACATCTTGTTCATCTGAAAAAAGGTATGTCACGTCACACTATATGACAAGAAAAATAATCACCTTCTTTTGAATGCATTGCTCTGATAGATCTTTGGCGCAAAGTGAATGAACCAATCAAAGTTATTATTTCACGACACGCATTACGTGTCAACTCTCTAGACGAAAAAAAAAATCGGCAATTTCGTTACGTCATCTATTCAGAATTGCTCACAAGTGTGGCATAAAAAGTAAAGGGGTTTGGACAAACTTCAGAATCGTCTTATGGAATGAGTATAACTAGTTAGCACGTTACAAATGTACATGACATACCAAATTACCGATTAATTCGTGATATATTTGATTTGCCCCGAGTCTGTTTATTGTAAAATATGTTACTATATTAATTATAGTTGTTCCTTATATTAGTTTCTAAAGTAATCGTGTTGTTATCATAAAATGAAAATAAAACTTAATACTTTCGTATCGCAAAACTACGAATTAACTCGAACTTTGGGAATTCAATAATCCCTCATGTAATTATAATTGTCGACCTTCTCGGGCGAGTAACAAGGTTTTCTAAATATTGGAATGTCGATTTATTAATCAATTATTAAAGTTATTCCTCAATTCCATTTCTATAATACTCCTCATTATGTTTTTCATGGAGCACCAGACCTCCCAAAGTGTAGGGCACTATACTGACTAGTCTCTAGTGGAGTCTAAATTAGAAAAATATGGCGGGGTATAGAACCCCTCCAAACATTATCAGCATAGAAACCAAAATAATTTCTTCTTCAGCTTCTTATTCGAAATAATAATAAAACACTTTCTATGATTTATTTAATTAATTGTGGTAGAAATCACAAGGAATCTTGCTTATTTCAAGAAATTGAAGACAAAAAGATACTTTCAAACCTATTGAACGTCAGTAGAATCAATTGACTAACGTAGACTGTTAAAATCTAATTTCAAATTCTCTTCCAGAATCAAGTGACTTGGACATTAACATCTACATCGGAATGAAGATGAACGAAATAACCGAGAAGTGGGATTTGTTCCATGGTGGCGATATTGGTAAAGGAGTTGTAGGAGTGTATCCTTTCGCTGGAGTAAATCCTAATTTAGGAACTCCGTGCGTCAGGATGCACTACGATGAGGACTATTTCTACTCTCTGGCTGATGTCCATTGTAGGTATAGATATAAATATTTGTGTCAGGTATTAGTGTGATTACAATAGTACCAGAAACAATAGCTATAAGTGATCGCACAACCACTAGATGATTGCATACTACTGGTTAACACCACTAGAATTACACTGTACTAATTACTATCACTAGAATTTCACTCTACTAGTTAATATCACTAGAATTACACTGTACTAATTACTATCACTAGAATTTCACTCTACTAGTTAATATCACTAGAATTACACTCTTCTAGTTAATATCACTAGAATTACACTGTACTAATTACTATCACTAGAATTTCACTCTACTAGTTAATATCACTAGAATTACACTCTACTAATTACTATCACTAGAATTTCACTCTACTAGTTAATATCACTAGAATTACACTCTAATAGTTAATATCACTAGAATTACACTCTACTAGTTAATATCACTAGAATTACACTCTACTAGTTAATATTACTAGAATTAAACTCTACTAGTTAATATTACTAGAATTACACTCTACTAGTTAATATCACTAGAATTACACTCTACTAGTTAATATCACTAGAATTACACTCTACTAGTTAATATCACTAGAATTTCACTCTACTAGTTAATACCACTAGAATTTCACTCTACTAGTAAATATCACTAGAATTACACTCTACTAGTTAATATCACTAGAATTACACTCAACTAGTTAATATCACTAGAATTACACTCTACTAGTTAATATCACTAGAATTTCACTCTACTAGTTAATATCACTAGAATTACACTCTACTAGTTAATATCACTAGAATTACACTCTACTAGTTAATATCACTAGAATTACACTCTACTAATTACTATCACTAGAATTTCACTCTACTAGTTAATATCACTAGAATTACACTCTAATAGTTAATATCACTAGAATTACACTCTACTAGTTAATATCACTAGAATTACACTCTACTAGTTAATATTACTAGAATTAAACTCTACTAGTTAATATTACTAGAATTACACTCTACTAGTTAATATCACTAGAATTACACTCTACTAGTTAATATCACTAGAATTACACTCTACTAGTTAATATCACTAGAATTTCACTCTACTAGTTAATACCACTAGAATTTCACTCTACTAGTAAATATCACTAGAATTACACTCTACTAGTTAATATCACTAGAATTACACTCTACTAGTTAATATCACTAGAATTACACTCTACTAGTTAATATCACTAGAATTACACTCTACTAGTTAATATCACTAGAATTAAACTCTACTAGATAATATTACTAGAAATACACTCTACTAGTTAATATCACTAGAATTTCACTCTACTAGTTAATACCAATAGAATTACACTCTACTAGTTAATATCACTAGAATTACTCTCTACTAGTTAATATCACTTGAATTACACTCTACTAGTTAATATCACTAGAATTACACTCTACTAGTTAATATCACTAGAATTACACGCTACTAGTTAATATCACTAGAATTACACTCTACTAGTTAATATCACTAGAATTACACTCTACTAGTTAATATCACAGAATTATACTCTACTAGTTAATATCACTAGAATTACACTCTACTAGTTGATATCGCTAGAATTACACTACTAGTTAATATCACTAGAATTCCACTCTACTAGTTAATATCACTAGAATTACACTCTGCCAGAATCCATGTTATTTTATTATTATTCTGATTATAGTTTTCTTGTTGTCCGAATATTCGTAGTCTTTCTCAATAATATCAATTATTTTGATCTTGGAATTAAATCACATATTAAATGTTAAACCGTGACATATTACTTGCAATCATCCGATGAATTCACATCATGTAATATTGTGAACGGCAATTGATCACCCTGTATTAGTTAATACAGGTAAAGCTCGTGCAACGGACAGTACATGTACCGGAAAAGTGTCCGCTATGCCGATCAGCGTTCGTTCTAACGTTACATTTATTAGTCTAGTTGGAAATATAAACTTTGTAAGTTTTCTGTAACAAAATTTCAAAGAAATGCAAATGAAGGTAAACAATGGAAAATTGTAATGGAAATGAAAACTTTTATAAATGTACGAAATAAATAAGGTAGGTTGAACCACGTCGCTTGAAGTACTATAAAATATGATTTAAAAAAAGGTGTTATTTTCTATCTTCCCTCACATAGATATATATGTAAGTTCACATAACTAGATGTAAACTAATACACATAGCATAATTAATAACCGTTTATTAAACTGAACACAATATGAAAGTGAATTAATCCAATTTATGAATCTTTTTTTTTTTGTATGAATAAATGAAGTATATACTAAAATAGAATATACAATAGTTACACCTTTTTCAATTTTCTATTGAACTTTTCTAATCAAAGAGAATGTGGCGGAAAAGGGTAACAAAATAAAAACAGTATATTTATAATAAATGTTGATTGTAAATTGTAATACCTCTGAATATAATGAATGTTTGACTAGATAATTGGTAGACGAATAAAATATTTGTTAAACCATGAAATTTGAAGAGTTCGTTGTAGCGAGCTTCAGTCCGGTAGAGCGGACAATCTTTGTCCTTTGTAGTGGTGTCCGTTCAAGATCGTCCGTTGTAAGGGATTTACCTGTAGGTACGACTCTTTATCATCCTATATACTAATACACAGTGTGTATTAGTATATAGTCCTCTATATTTATAATTATTCTCCTAAGTATGTACGCTATTTATTGTACAGACAGTTCCCACTTTCATCTCATCCATCTTTTATTCAAGCTTTAATTATTGCGAAGCATGTCTCGATGTTATTACCGTTCGTAGATATGGAAAACAGAGAAAAAAAATTGAGGTGAATACTTGGTTCAAAATTCAACATGTCCTATTTTAAAGTAGTTCCTTGTAAGCGCCCATGGTTCTATATTTTCGAACACGTAAAAAACCCTATATAATATGCATTATGAACTTTCATATCTATTGGTATCCATGATGCCAATTAGAATAAAAGAAAAAGAATTATTATAACATTTGCTTTTCTTACGCGCCCGCAAATGTAGAACTAACCAATAACTTGGAGCTTACGTACCCAACTACCAAAAATATTTCACAGAGCATAAAATTGCTGTTTGTTCAATGTAACACAATTACATAAATCTAAGTATACAGGGTGTCCGACACTTCTGTTGCCAAACTTTAACATAAGGTTACATTCGTCGAAATAAACACTTTTTATTCTATTAAGGTATGATCTAAAATGCTCAGTTAAAGAGTTACAAGGTTAGGAAAGTAGTATTTGTACCATGTATTATTATTAGTTAACATTATTTTTTTTAATGTTGCGATAAGAAACAAAACATTTCCAACAGTAATTATTACTGTTAAAGAAACATAATCTTAAATTAGGTTACATGCTTCCAGATTGTGTTCAATTTGCCGCCCATTTGTTGCGAAGCAAGCGTTCAAACGTTTGTCCTGCAAGGATTCGTGAGACTCCTGGTATCTTTCCTCGCGTCCGCCAATCATTGGACAAACGTTTGAACGGCTGCATCGCAACAAATGGGAGGCAGTTTGAACACATTTTGCAAACATGTAACCTAATTTAAGATTAAGTTTCTTGTACTCCTATTAATTACTGTTAAAAATGTTTTGTTTCTTATCGCAACATTAAAAATATGACGTTAGCTAATAGTAATAAATGGTACAGATACTACTTTCCTAACCTTGTAACTCTTTAACTAAGCATTTTAGACCATACCTTAATTGAATAAACAGTGTTTATTTCGACAAATGCAACCTTATGTTAAAGTTTGGCAAGAAAAATGTCGGACACCCTGTATATCAGCTATACTGAGTGAGAGTTAAGCTATGGATGGATTTTAAAACATTCAATAAATTCACTACATTGAACTCTCTTCACAGAGAATCAACTAATTAATTCTGGCAACAAAAACTAGAACTCTGTTTAATAGGCTTAGTAATTGAAATTTAAACACAATTTTCTTTCATTATAACTCATAGAAAATGAGAAGGAGAAAGGAGTAACTATCATATAGTTCGAGTGACTTACTCCGATCTTATTACAGTTTGGTAATAAGACTGAGTCGTGATTTGGTAATAAAAGCGGGGCCTGCCATGTGTACGTTATTTATTGTGTACGCTATTTTAGGTAAACGCTATTTATTGTATACGCTATTTAATTAATACTCTATTTATTGTATAAGCAATTTCTTATATACGCTATTTAATGAATACTCTATTTATTATATAAGAAATTTCTTATATACGCTATTTAATGAATACTCTATTATTGTATAAGCAATTTCTTATATACGCTATTTAATGAATACTCTATTTATTGTAAAAGCAATTTCTTATATAAGCTATTTAATGAATACTCTATTTATTATATAAGAAATTTCTTATATACGCTATTTAATGAATACTCTATTTATTGTATAAGCAATTTCTTATATACGCTATTTAATGAATACTCTATTTATTGTATAAGCAATTTCTTATATACGCTATTTAATGAATACTCTATTTATTGTATAAGCAATTTCTTATATACGCTATTTAATGAATACTCTATTTATTGTATAAGCAATTTCTTATATACGCTATTTAATTAATACTCTATTTATTGTATAAGCAATTTCTTATATACGCTATTTAATGAATACTCTATTTATTATATAAGAAATTTCTTATATACGCTATTTAATGAATACTCTATTTATTGTATAAGCAATTTCTTATATACGCTATTTAATGAATACTCTATTTATTGTATAAGCAATTTCTTATATACGCTATTTAATGAATACTCTATTTATTGTATAAGCAATTTCTTATATACGCTATTTAAGGGGAGTGTCCCACCGACATTTGAGATAATTTTCAAAGAAAATAGTTGCATAAAAAGACACCTTTTAATATATTGTCCCAAATCATGTGTTGTGTGCAAGTGCCTCAAAAGGGGGAGGGGTTCATTTTGAAGGGAGGGGGGAGGAGCTGGGGGAAGAAAAATTGGAGGGAGGTGAAAAGTACTGCAATATTAACGTATGTTATGAAGTAGTATTTTTTTGTGTCTGGTATTTTTCATAAAATCAACATAGTAAGGCTATTATAAAAAAAAATCGAAAATTGGCCGTTTTGAACACCTTTGATTTTTCAACTTCTGAAGCCTATTTCTCCCTAATTTCTTGACTTAGAGAAATTGTTTCTTTTTTATTCAGAATTCAGTTGTCTATAAAATTGTGCTCAGTTGATATGTTATTCCGCAACTTACACAAAAGTCTATGGGGAAAAGTAACCATATTTCATCAAAAATTGATAAATTTGAATTTTCATTATTATTTTTCTTTTTAATGCGAATTTGATGAAACGGAATGTACTATTCTGTCTCTAGGTCTCAAAATAGGGGAGAAATAGTGATTTAAAAAAGTATAATTAGGCGTTTTTTTCAGGGGGAGGGAGGGATTTGAAACTATGTCTTAGGTAAAAAATGGCCTATTTTTATGGTATAATCAAGAGTGAGAAGATCAAGCATCTCACTCTTCAAAAAAAAGTGAAAAGGGAAACACTCCCCTTGATATTTACGTTATTTATTATATTCATTATATATGCTACACATTGTGTAACCTATTTATTATGTACAATATTTATTATATACGCTTTTTATTGTGTACTCTATGTAGCTATTATATACTATATTTATTATATACACTATTTATATTATACGTTATTTATTAGAGAAGATATTTATCATTATAATTTATTTATTACATACTCTATGTATTGAAAATAATAACTATCGAGACATTCAAAATAATCAATAAATTAATACATTTCAAGTCACTTTTTCAAAACCTCTATTTCAGTGTGACCAAAAAAGTTATGTTTCTTAGGTTTCAAATTTTAAAAATATAGTAAACAGCGCATAAAGTTTTTTCTTACAACATAATTTTCTAACGATACAGAGATGCAAGCACAATGTTCTTACGGTTAGTGTTTTTAAGGGTAACTCTTCTCTGATTAGTTGGCACGGAGGAGGAGCCAACAGGAGGCGGAGCACTAAACCGTTTGTGCTCCGCCTCCTGCTGGCCAATCCTCATTGGATATAGTTTTGAGTTGAATTAGGTTACTTTTCAAAATATATGAGCTTTGAAACTCTCAAAATAGATGAGTGTATGAATGCTGTAATATCCGCTAGTTTGTTGTACTGCACACTTCATGAATGTATAATGTCCTAACAGGAGGATTCGGAAAGTGACACGCCCCACTATACACATATTGGTCAATCTCCATTACCAATCAATGATTTAGTAACCTTTAAAATATTATCCTAAAAAACTTATTCGCAATGAACAATATTTTTAAAACTATTTATTCTTAGATAGGTGTAACCTTTCAATTTCTGCATGGATAAACATTCACTATATGAGATAAACATTCTATACAAGTTATGAGTCTATGATTTTGTTCATTGAACAGGTCAAAGTCTTCAACATTGAAAATAATTTATGATCTATCATTATTTTCTCATAATATTTTGCAGAGGATAAACCCAATTATTTATGGATTTGTACAATCGTCTTCGGAAACAAATATTAAAAATATATTGATATTGATAACAGATTACCCTAATTAGAATTTACATGAATAACATCTGATATTAAAAATGTATCTATTTAGTATAACATAACTTTTCCATTTGCAATTTATTTATTTCTATTTCAAAGTATAACAATATTAGAGAAGAAGTTTCTGGTATATGAGGTGAAAAGCTACATTATTACTAATATCTATATTATAATAATATATGGCATAAAATTATATGTATACATACAAATTGTTCGATTTATTTATTCCTTTATGGTTATCCTTTATTTCTATCCACATAGGTTTTTTAAGTTGGCAATGTTTATCAATCTAACCACTGGTTATCACTCTAATTTAACCACTGGTTTTGATTATATTGCGAGTGATGTGGAGGAGCTCTTCTTGGTCTACTGGAGTACACGTCCTGTTTAGAATGACTGAGTTTTTACTCAAATTTTATGGACTCTGATGGTAGTTCAGTATATGTAATAATTATTATCACGGTTCCAATTTTACTCCAATATTATCAACTGTGAAAAAGTAAAGAATTAAATTTAGTTATTGAAACTATTTATTTAAGTGATATTCAGATTACTTTAGTGTGACGGATATACAGACACAATCTGCTTTGATTATTAAATATTATTAAGAGATTCTTCAAAACTTGACTCATACTTTCTTTTATTTTATGCATATTTAATTGAATAATTGCAGAAATTTTATTGTCTAAGCTCTGAATTAGAAATATATCTAATTAAAAATGTGTACTAAATGGAACACATTTTCTGATAAAATCACTCACTCTTTTTAAAAATAAGTATCAAAAATTTATGTTATAATAGAATTTAAAATAAAATACAAATTTCTCGCAGGGAAAATAATATTTATATCATTTACATAATTGAAGTTAGTTGATAAATGAATGCAATCATGCATATATGTAATTTATAAACGCGTCAATTAGATAGAATTCATTATATTATTATCATTATTTGTCAAACAGTTTGACAAACAGTTTGACAGTGTGTACGGGGCATTAGAAAAACAGTTTGACAGTGTGTACTGGGCATTAGACAAACAGTTTGACAGTGTGTACGGGGCATTAGAAAAACAGTTTGACAGTGTGTACTGGGCATTAGACAAACATTTTGACAGTGTGTACGGGGTATTAGACAAACAGTTTGACAGTGTGTACGGGGCATTAGACAAACAGTTTGACAGTGTGTACTGGGCATTAGACAAACATTTTGACAGTGTGTACGGGGTATTAGACAAACAGTTTGACAGTGTGTACGGGGTATTAGTCAAACAGTTTGACAGTGTGTACTGGGCATTAGACAAACAGTTTGACAGTGTGTATTGGGCATTAGACAAACATTTTGACAGTGTGTACGGGGTATTAGACAAACAGTTTGACAGTGTGTACGGGGCATTAGACAAACAGTTTGACAGTGTGTACGGGGCATTAGACAAATAGTTTGACAGTGTGTACTGGGCATTAGACAAACAGTTTGACAGTGTGTACGGGGCATTAGACAAACAGTTTGACGAAGTGTTTAGCTAATTGAAGTCAAGAAACTGACAAACATTGGTCACTCTTTCTAACGAACCAATAGAGTGTTTCACAATAAGGAATTCCTTCGTATTTCAATTTACTTCCCTCGTTTGATGTCTGTGTACAGATGTTAATTGATTAGAATTCACCAAAGGAGAATAAATACCTATATGTTGATTCAACGAAGAATTCTTTCACAGAAGATGATTGAAATTACCTTCCGTCAATGAGTCTAATATGTAATAGGTTCAAATTCCACGGAAAAAAAGACTACAAAATTGATACAACAGTTCCCATATTCAAATGTTGTGTCAACAAATTCAAGACTTCTGACTCGAACAATGAATTGGAACTCCTAAAACGCCGTGATATTTTTAGAGACGCGATGAATACATTCGCACAGTTTTTCTTCCATAAAATCTCTGGAAAGATCTTGAGTTTTAGGAGAAATGTTGACAGAAAGCAAAGAGTGTTCTCATTAGAGAAATGCTGTTTGTTTATTCAACAACAGTGTAACGTTTTTACATTATCTATACTGTACATTAAGGAATATGTATAAACAACTACTGTATATGCGCAAGGAATATCTTAATTTAGACAGTCTTAACTATGAAATATTTTAATTTGTGTATTATTAATAGTTATTCTTTATTCATAAATTATATCGTAAAATCTAGAAGTTAGATTCGTCGGATTTCGATGATATAATAATTCGGATATTCTCCGAAAAAAAATCGATTATGGTACCTATAATATCTAAAAAATAATTCGATTAAATACAAAATCAATATTTAAAACATAATCGAAAATAAAAGTCGATCTGCCGATAAACAATTCTCCAGCTGAGTATGGCTTCATTTGTATCGAGTAAGTATTGTGGAATTTCGTTCAAATAATAATTAATTCCAATCATTTCCTTCCTATCTAAATTACTTAATATCTAAGTATCGTCAAATCTCCAAATATACAGGATGACCCACAATAAAATGTGCCCAACTTTAAATTCGTATATTTCAATAACTATTGAAGGTACGAATTTTTTTCCTGGTATCACGTTGTGTGATGAACCTTTCTCCATGCACAGTTAAATTTCATAAAGTTATATTTGTTAGTGAATTAAATATATAGCATTGTATATAATACAAGCATTCTCTCCCGGACAAGCTTTCAAGAGATGTCGCATCGCACGCCGATTTTCGCATCCCTGTCCGTCAATCAGACTTTTCTTTCATTGGAATGCAAATGAGTGTACCAGCTATATTGAGTCTCTCCGGAATCTTGTCTCGGTCGGGAATGACTGGAATGTTGTAGAAAATCAACAGCAGCAGTTTGTAATTATAGACGCGGTTCCCAAATGGATGGACTGGGAGACAATATTCAGTTAGACAAATTAAGCAACATGGGAGACGACCGAAAACTGTGTTAAATTAAAAAAAAATGGGGAGAGGAATCTGCCTGAAATTTGTGAGTGAATTTATTGATTTTTTTTTTATTAAATTTATATTGAATATATGGATCCTTTATCCTACATATTTTCCAAATGTTCTGTTTGTCCTTCAATTGTTTTGTACACAACGAAAAAGGCACACATAGAATATGAAAAATAATTATTGATGTTTACTGATTGTTTCATGAAACATGTTTAATTTACAGGTTCGTTTATATCGTAATATAATGTAATATTGTTTATGAAAAAAAAAATTATTTCATTTAGAGAGTAAATATTGGAACAGATATTCGAAAATTTCCTCAAAATTCAAAAAATGAATTCTCAAAATTTAAGTCTCAAAACCCAAGAATTTTATTATATGTCAATAATATTTTCAACAAAACAATATGTATACGGGGCATCAAAAATTCTTCATAACTGCAAGTGATTTTTTATAATAACACAAGTCACTAAATGAAAAACAAAAACCCTTTTTCACCAATAATGAGATTGTTATTTACATTTCTCTAATATTGTTGTTTTGAAGCCTTTATTAAGACCTGAGGTGTAGTTGAAATCTTCATCAGAATATTTTTGGCTGTCATTGGAACCCGAGGAAATCATTAGCTAGTCTTTAATTTTTACTCTCGAGATATTTTATCATCAAAATGAAGTAATAATGTACCTGCTAATGAAAGAAAACTTGATTTCTTACCATTTTTTTGAGAGAGATTGGATATACATGCATGATTCTACTAAATTAATTCAAATTAGAGTCTATAGCATAAATAACAGTCTATAGCATAGATCTTCCCAACAGTGTACATATATATACATGTTTGGCACTCCAATACATTTTGACGTAATGCTCTCTAAATTATGTACGATGGGAAATGGTCGTTAATGTGAATGTAACGATGGTTTTAATGTGGTTTGTGTTCCAGAAATTGGTCGTATAAGTGTCTCTAAGTGGCTCTATATGGGTATAAGAGGTATTCAATGGACGTAACGACTCTAGGATAGATTACCTTTAATGGATATGCCTCTATTTAGGTACACCATCTTACACTAAATTGACGGAAACCCCTTAGGGCAAAATGGCTACTTCATTATGAAAAAGCACGTACAGCCAAAGAAAGTGTCCCCGTCATTATTTTTACATAGTTAACTAATTTCATATCGCCAAAAAATAACTCAACTAATTGTAATGCTTGTAGATAGTTTAAAAATTGGTCAGGGTAAACAAAAACAAATTTGAAAATAATAGAAAATTAGAAAACTGTGGATTGAGAAATTAACAAAATTCATTATATGCAACACTCAATTTTATCCCTTATAGAACAACTTAAAAAAAATTTATTAAGCAAATAAATAAGTATTCAGTCAAAAAATACTGGAAATTCATTATTCAACGAATAACCTTTTAAAGCCCAACGTCCTCTGGAAAGGACATTAGAAAAACATGAAATAATGTCTTCATATTCATATTCAATGTCCGAATATTCATATTCTAGCAGTAAGAAGCGTAAAGTTAAATGTAGGCTAAGCTACATAATGATTTGAGATTTTGAACATTTCAAAAGTTCTTCCAAAATGATATTTGACTTTATAAAGAAATAAAAAATTAAAGTTATTTTCAATTAACATATTCTAAATTGAAAAGGTTAGCTATCAAATACTGATCTATCAAAATAGTTATTTTAGGCCTAGAACATATCTTGGGCGTTACAGGGATAAGTTAAATATTGAAATCGTTAAAAAACAACTGGTAAAACAGAAATGATAGCTTTCAATTCGAACATAGTATTCGTTTTTTCGGACTATGAAACTTCTATATCATATTCTATCTAAGAAAATAAACTCGAAAACAAGCCTTTGGACCGGACCCAAACCACATGATGGAAGAGACACATTGTCCGTTATCTTTAATATAACTTTGCTTTTAAGAATCTAGATATTGTAAATTGTAACACTCATCAAAACAAACCGAGGGAAAAGAAGGAGATTGTAGAGTTTGAAGCTAATATTTCTTTCATTTCAGTGTTAATATGGATCCGACGAAGAATTATGATGGTTTCATTGGAAAATAGGATTAATAAAATATATTTTTTTTAGACACTGGAGATAAATTCAAACAGCATTTTATAAACACATCAAAGTATGGATGGAAACCCTGAAGACTCCGGCATATTCTTTATATGGCAAGTTCCTTATCGAATTTTGAGAGAAAATACATACAATTCTTTATATTTAAAATACGTCATTTCTTGATTATTCTGATCGAATAGGTACAACTACGCCAAAATAAGACTATTATATGACAAAATATGTACAACATCTACGCCAAAATAGGTAACACTGCTCTCTCGATCATAAATTATCGGCTAGCGATGGAAGCCAAAAATCCCTGGATATTGTTTAGTAAGCACCACCAGATGATAAATTGGCGAGACTTTTGATTGATGAAGCATCTTTGATAGCCTTTACTCTAGGACATATAGCCACGCTAAGAGAATATCTTTGATAGCCTTTACTCTAGGACATATAGCCACGCTAAGAGAATATCTTTTATAGCCTTTACTCTAGGACATATAGCCACGCCAAGAGAATATCTTTGATAGCCTTTACTCTAGGACATATAGCCACGCTAAGAGAATATCTTTGATGGCCTTTACTCTAGGACATATAGCCACGCTAGGAAAATATCTTTGATAGCCTTTACTCTAGAGTCTAGGACATATAGCCACGCTAAGAGAATATCTTTGATGGCCTTTACTCTAGGATATATAGCCACGCTAAGAGAATATCTTTGATGGCCTTTACTCTAGGACATATAGCCACGCTAAGAGAATATCTTTGATAGCCTTTACTCTAGAGTCTAGGACATATAGCCACGCTAAGAGAATGTCTTTGATAGCCTTTACTCTAGAGTCTAGGACATATAGCCACGCTAAGAGAATATCTTTGATGGCCTTTACTCTAGGACATATAGCCACGCTAAGAGAATATCTTTGATGGCCTTCACTCTAGGACATCTAGCCACGCTAAGAGAATATCTTTGATGGCCTTTACTCTAGGACATATAACCACGCTAAGAGAATATCTTTGATGGCCTTTACTCTAGGACATATAGCCACGCTAAGAGAATATCATCGAAGAAAAGGACACAAGAGACATTTAACATTAGTGAACTAACTGTTGATGATGTACTATAAAATTCAAAACAAAATCCATTGGATTACATTTATTATTTACAAATAGAACACTCTCACTTCTTATCATGACTCACTCAAGTACAGACAAACCTGCTGCTAATACATGAAGTTATGGTGGGTCCGTAGAAGTTAGGAGGTGTCATCTCTATGGCCTCACCATAACTTTCTCTCAAAGATATCACTTCATCCACAGTCTCCTGATTTAATATCTCTTTCTCTTTACTTTACTCATTATTTGAATTAAGTTAGCAAGTTACGCTAATAAGCATCAGTAACAATGAGTCTAAAATTCGTTTAAGGACATAACTTCCAATTGTCTCAATCCAGTTCGAATGCCAACAAATGCGATAGGATTCGAATAGACAGGAAGGATCGCACTAGCAATTTATTGCTAAGAGGGAATTCTTTATTTATTTCAACTTCATTGGTTTGGATTTGGTTAAGATAAGATAAATGATTTGTAGTTAGAAGACATTTAACTCTGCTTATTTTTACTCTTTGTAAATTATTGTGAAATAAATACTTAATATTGGTATAGAATAATAATTATAAAGAGAAATATATGTATTATATACATCACTTTGATGTATATTTAAAAATATTATAATAAATTGAAAACCTCCTAAAGAATATTAGTATCATTATCCCTCCTTATATTAAAGTGCATTGTGTTTTTTTATACATTTATATGTATTAATCAAGCTAAAGAAAAAAAAAGTAGTAAAAAATAACATTAAAAAAAAAGAAATTATAATTCATTTGAATTTGAAATCAATTTCTTTTCAACTGAAAACCTGGAAAAATTCAAAGTTCTGTAAAACTACCCCCAAAATTTTTTTAATAAACTAAGAAAATATATAACTAAGAAAACTCAAAATTGAAAAAAAAGTTCTTGAATTATTTTGAAGAAATTCAAATATTTAAACAAAATTGTATTGAATCAATATTCAATTTCTATTAAAACCTGTTATTTTTAACGGAATGTACATATATAAATAATTGTAATGAATAATAACATTAGAAGATATATATAATATGCACTTAAGTTAATGTATATTTAAATGGTGTAATAATGATACTCATTTTACTAAGTAGTCTGCAATTTGAAACTTATTTAATTATCACAAGGTAATACATATCATATTTTAATATATAATGAATAGAGAAATAATACTAATTAATAGGAAGCATAAATAGGCATGTTTGTGTCTAATCTTTTATTTAATTTCTCTTTTTGAAACAGAATTTATATTTTTTCTATAATTAATTAGCTCTTCTCTATCACTCACTCACATCCCAAGCTGCTCTGCATCTCACTCACTATCTGTTGTAACACTATTTACGTTGTAACGTAATAATTAGGAGAGCAGTGAAAGGCAGGTCAGGGCTGGTTGTTTACTAGAGCATAGCTGGGACATAACCGCTGAAAAATCCTAATCATTCACATGAACGCACCTATATATGAAAAGAAACTAATGAACATAGAAAACTATAATACAATGAAATTACATGGGATACTTTAATAAACATATATAAATAACATTAATGAATAAGGATAAAGAGAATAAATACAAATGATAGAAACAGAATATAACACTATCTCCCCAAGCTGCTCTGTATCTCACTCACTATCTCCCCAAGCTGCTCTGTATCTCACTCACTATCTCCCCAAGCTGCTCTGCATCTCACTCACTATCTCCCCAAGCTGCTCTGCATCTCACTCACTATCTCCCCAAGCTACTCTGCATCTCACTCACTGTCTTCCCAAGCTGCTCTGTATCTCACTCACTCTCTTCCCAAGCTGCTCTGTATCTCACTTACTCTCTTCCCAAGCTGCTATGTATCTCACTCACTCTCTTCCCAAGCTGCTCTGTATCTCACTTACTCTCTTCCCAAGCTGCTATGTATCTCACTCACTCTCTCCCCAAGCTGCTCTGCATCTCACTCACTCTCTTCCCAAGCTGCTCTGTATCTCACTCACTCTCTTCCCAAGCTGCTCTGTATCTCACTCACTCTCTTCCCAAGCTGCTCTGTATCTCACTTACTCTCTTCCCAAGCTGCTATGTATCTCACTCACTCTCTTCCCAAGCTGCTCTGTATCTCACTCACTCACATCCCAAGCTGCTCTGCATCTCACTCACTCTCTCCCCAAGCTGCTCTGCATCTCACTCACTATATCACCAAGCTGCTCTGCATCTCACTCACTCTCTCACCAAGCTGCTCTGTATCTCACTCACTCACATCCCAAGCTGCTCTGCATCTCACTCACTCTCTCCCCAAGCTGCTCTGCATCTCACTCACTATATCACCAAGCTGCTCTGCATCTCACTCACTCTCTCCCCAAGCTGCTCTGTATCTCACTCACTATCTCCCCGAGCTGCTCTGTATCTCACTCATTCTCTTCCCAAGCTGCTCTGTATCCCACTCACTCTCTCCCCAAGCTCCCCTGTATCTCACTCCACTCTCTTCTCAAGCTCCTCTGTATCTCACTCCACTCTCTTCCCAAGCTCCTCTTTATCTCACTCCACTCTCTTCCCAAGCTGCTCTGTATCTCACTCACTCTCTTCCCAAGCTACTCTGTATCTCACTCACTCTCTCCCCAAGCTGCTCTGTATCTCACTCCACTCTCTTCCCAAGCTCCTCTATATCTCACTCCACTCTCTTCCCAAGCTCCTCTCTCACTCTCACTACTCCAGCATACAGATTATATTCAATATATAATTTATCAATTTATTTTTCTCATATTTGCATTCTCTATTTTCTTGTTTGTTTGTAATTATCAGAAAAACATGCACATATAAAAACGTTAATTATAATAAAATGTAAAACAGATAATAAATAGATAGAAATTATTACAGCTTTTAAATTAATTTATACTATGAATGTTTTATATATTATTATATGATTTTATATGTTATTTATTAAAAGCTTATTTGTTATAGAATCTTAATAACCAGATTTCTTGGGTCGTATAAATTAATGGATATGAATCCTATGGATTAATTTCAATATCAAAATCCACTCACAATTTAAACTTTTATTTAAAATAATCAATTATTATTTAATTATAATCCAATTAAATTTTAAAAATACATTTTTTATCTCGTGAAAAGAATTTACCGCACCTAACATAATTCAATATAATGATATTAATTATAATAATATTGGTTATAATAACATTCAATGGGATATAATAATATTCAATGTATATTTATTACTATGTTGTTCAAATACCGATTCACTCTCAATATTATTTTGTTTTGCCGCGACGGATCAGGAAATTGAAATCTCGTCACTGGGTGTGGAGATTGCAAAGGAAATTACATCATAGGGTCCATTATCGCCACATCAAATCACTAAGTCGCATTGAAACACCTTCTGCTTTTCCTCAATGGAAATCGTATATTGGATATATAATAATCCTGTATCAAACAGGTCGGACGGTATATTGATTGATGCGGTAATTTGACGCTAAATGTGGGAAGTAAAGACGTGAATGGAGATATAGTTGGGCTTAGAACCTAGACTGGATATCGTAATCGATCCCCGATAATGATCGATTAAATTGATTATTTATTGTTTAAGACGATAGATGATTTAACTGATATTCATAGTAATTAATCATAAATTTAAAACATTTATTATCAATCGTCTGTTTTCGGACATATTCGAAAAAAATATCAGAAATTTTGGTTTGATTATACAATAAGATAAGATTAATATTGACCGTGATCGACGATAAATAGATTCGGCCGATTATAAATTTTACGAATGGGATTAATATTTAATATTCTAGAATTCTATTCTAGAATTTATGGAGCTTAATGAAACAGATTAAAAAAAGATTAAAATATTTCATACTCAAGTATCAACCAAATTAAGAAATAGGCTCAGTGGATTCAAAGTCCTGGATAGCCTTTCGGAGGCTACCAATAGGCTTAATATTATCAATATCTTTATGCTATTATGCCTAATTCTATGTAAAGCTTAATACTTTGACCTGTTAATAAACTTATTATATCATCGGAAGCCCTACCAAAGGACTGCAAATCTATTCCACCAATTTTTATTTTGTAACTGATACGTGTGATAAAAGTGTCTTATTCATCCATCCAAGATATCTTCCCTCCTCCACAAGAGGGTTCAGTTTACTTGGTCAACACTAGAGTTCTCCCGAAGAATAATCTCACATTGGCACTCTCAGCAAAGAACTCCACACGACAAATCAACGTCAGATGTTGTCGTACTCAAGTGGTACGCTCACACTAGAAGAAATAGCGATAGGCATAGCAAAAATAGTGAGACTGACTCACTTGTAGCTTTAGTCGAGAGTATTGAATTGATGTTAAAGAAAAAAATTATTGAAAAAAAAAATTTAATGAAATTTCAAAAAATCAGAAAAAGTGTCAAATAAATTTTTATCTGATCAATGAAACATTTAACTGGCAAACCAAACCTCAAATCACGAGAAGCAGGAAGAAAGCTATGGTGAAATCAGAAAAGATTAAGAGTGGTCCTGTCCTAATTATTATACCATAACTTTCTTTCCTACATATGTTAAGCGTCAGTACTATATTAAGATCGGCTTCTGTCTGTCTGTCCGTCACACTAACCTAATAAAAGCTTGGCTAGCAGCTGTTAGCATGGGTATAAAATTATTCTTATATCAGTTAAATACATGGTTAGATTTTCATTTCATTCATTTCAAAATATTGGAGTAAAAATGGGCCAGGGATAATATAATTATAACAAAAATTTATCTACCATCAGTCTCTGTAGAATTGATGTAGTAAAAATAACTTTATTCTAAACAAAATGTGTACACTAGAATAAAAATAGGTTTGACAGGTTTATGATGTTCAGAAGCAGAGATCTCTAAAACTGCTGCATCATACGAGGTTGAATAACAAAGACGGTTTAAGGTACTTGACTTCTTTGGAGGTACTTGAACTGAGAGGCGAGATAATATATTTGAGTAAGAAAAGTAAAGGTTAGATCAACAATACCAAGAGAAAAATTATAGTCGATGGTCATATGCTAACGATAATTGATGATGGGAAAGATCTTTTATCTACGACGATGAAGTGAAAATGTAATTAAACGTAAAGTTAGAACACTTAAATAAATGGATATCATCGAACTTCTCTGACGAAAAAAATCCCGACGATAACATCTCAAATTATGATATTTTTCAAATGTGTAAGTTATAACTGCCATTTCCCCATTATAAATTAATATGTGGTATATATTATTTACAACAGAGAGTAAATAGTCTTTAATCATATTAAACATTTCAGTAAAAACTCGACAAACGAATTCAGCTCTTTAATATATTAATAATATTTCATTGTGATGGACTCTGCGTACGATAAAACATTTAATAATGTACATTCAAAGTAATATCTAATTCATTATGAACAGAAAATGTTCAAAGAAAAAGCAAAGCATTGAATTACCTCAAGTTGATATAATAGAAATGGAAGAGTATATAAATTATTATTATGCAAAGTAGTTGATCAAACGAGGTATTCAAGTTATGCTATTAAAAACTCAATTTGGAATAATGTTTGCTAGGTCTTTTTACCCTTTGTTCTAAAATGCTCCTTACAGTTACAGCGGGATTGGACATGCGAGCCGCTTGTGAGTATCACTACCATTTTAAAGGAAATTAGCTCTATATTTATGTTAAATGGTACGGAGAAAGAAATGTTATTCGTTCATTACCCAAATGGAATGTCCTTCATTAGGCTTTTATATGTTTTAATATTGTAAGGAGTGAGAAAATTGTAAGAAAGAACAGCAGTTGTATAAAGGGATATCCAAGGATAAGGGAAATGAGTATATTTTAATTCAGGGTAGAGCAAAAAGACGCCCTATTAAATAACTTTAAAAACTATCAATTAATTAATAGGAAAACATTTGTTTGATTGATGTATTTTACTGAATAATGTAGCTTATATAAATTCAATGAGAAATATTTTAGTTTGATTATATATCATCATAAGATTGATGTATTGAAAGAATTTTATTTTGAAGCTCATACCAAAACCGATTTAGAATCAAAAGGAAAGTAAGTTCCAAGTTATAATCAAGACAATAACTCATTTTCTTTCTAATAATTCAACTCGTTATTTTAATTGGTATCCATGATGTAACTAAATGAAGCTACGAGTTAAATTATATTATATTTATACAATATCGAAGATACGAAACCTTCCGATAACTGGGAGCTTACCCTCTATAGATTGTGAGAATTGTTCCAGTAATGTAATTTAGGCTTTTTGAAAAGGGTATATTGATCCTTATGGTGGTAAATTGGCGCAGTAGGATTTTTGTGGCTTATCTCACACCATTCAGATAAGACCAAATTACTGCCAGAAAATCCTGTGGTGATGCCAGTTTGTAGAATGTGGAGGTAATGTTGGAGAGTATTGTTGTAAACAATCCTCTATAGTTATGCCAGTTAGAATGTGGACGTAATATTATACTATAACTAATGAACAATGTGATGAACGTTATTATGAGGTATAACATTATTGTTAAATAAATAATTAACTTGTATACAGTATACACACGTTAAACCATACTTTTGGTTTAAATTCACTTTTCAAAACAAAGTTCAGGGGAAGAACAAACTACAGTTATTATTATGACTCCATCCATCTGCCTCCACCTTGAAAATCTGCCTGCGCGTTTCCAGTCCTAACCAAATTCAACTCTGAGTCTAGTTTATGATGACATTTTTAATTCTCAGAGTAAATTAAAGTATGCAACATAGGAGGACAGCAAAAAGAAAACACGATTTAGTGTTTTGCTCAAAGAGATGTCTAGATGCTCAAGATTGGTGCTATTTATTTTAAAAGCATTTTGTAGCATTAATTTATATCAATGAACATTTATACCCTAAATGTTCTTTTCGAATAATGTGCAAGATTAATAATTTTCTAGTAAGGAATATCATATAGGTTTATCACTAGTTTTATAAAAATATTAAATTAATGTACGATATATATTATTATACCGTCAACATAAGTTCCAATTCTATTTTCTGACTCGAGTTTCATCCAAGTAGTGCATCTTCAACATTTTTATTTTAGTCCGCAATGTGGCTTCTGAGTGCTCTTATAGAATAATGACCAAAATCTAGAAAATATATTTCTACGCGGCCTATATTGATTTCAGATATTGTGCCATCCAATAAGCAAAATATTTCAATTCTATTCCAGGCCATTCATCATCTTGTCAAAGTCAGTTCTTTATCCGACCCTCCAATTAATTTTGAAGACTTCTTAAAATTCTTAGGCCAACAACTCCGCAAGGTCTGGCGATATTCTTCCTACATTCGCATATTCTTTTTAATTAGTGAGATCTCAATTAGTGATCTTCATGGCATCGCTTCAAAGTTTAGAAGACCAAATGAAAGAGGAGGAAGAATTCGTCCTCTGAGAGAAAATTAAGAAAAAGAATTATCTTTCTTGATAAATTCATTTGTGGAATTCGAATAGCACTGACAGGTGGCATTAAAATGTGAGAATTTGAAGAGATTTGACAACTGGAATCAAAATGATCAGATTTGTTGAATTTGTATAGTTTTGACAACTAGAATTTTTTTTTCAGATTTGTTCAATTTGTATAGTTTTGACAAATTGAATCAAAATCATCAGACTTGTGAAATTTGCGATAATTTTGACAACTGGAATCAGGATAATCGAATTTGTTGAATTCTAATAGTATATTGACTGCTAAAATAAAAATTCAGATTTGTTGAATTCTAATAGTATATTGAGAGTTAAAATCAAAAATATCAGATTTGTTTTATTCTTATAGTACCTATATTGACGGCTAAAATCAAAAAGATCAGATTTGTTGAATTTAAATAGTATATTGAAAGCTAAAATCAAAAAGATCAGATTTGTTGAATTTTAATAGTATATTGAAAGCTAAAATCAAAAAGATCAGATTTGTTGAATTTTAATAGTATATTGAAAGCTAAAATCAAAAAGATCAGATTTGTTGAATTTTAATAGTATATTGAAAACTAAAATCAAAAAGATCAGATTTGTTGAATTCTAATTGTATCGACAGCTAAAATCAAAAAGATTAGATTTGTTGAATTCAAATTGTATTGACAGTTAATATCAAAAGAATCAAATTTGTTGAATTATAATACCACTGACAGCCAGCATCAAAAAGAAGTTCCTTCCGATTTATCCATCAAAATTTATCAGCTAATTTCTCCAAATCTCCGTTACTGATCGGATCAAAAAATGAGGGCCTAAAATCAGTGGAGAGTGCAAATAGGATTACTTTGTGTCTTCCATTGGAAGCCAATGATATTATAAAGAGAATCTTACAAACTGATGACTAAGACAAAATATCAACCTACAGGCATGATATTTATGGCAGCCATTTATGTTAACTGCCCTAAATGGGATGACAATTTGTACAAAGCCTCCATGGCCTCTTATTACATTCTATGTGGATACGAAGGTGCTTATTGAATTCTTAGTAATTTATGAATGGTTAGATTCATTAAATGTGTTTGATTTAGTAGATATATATTAATTTCCTAATTATTTTTCTTAGTTAAGTAAATGTAATTGCCTTTTATAATATTGAGATGTTTCAATAAAAAAATTAATAATATAATAGACAGTAATTCATATATCAATTTGTGCGAATTAAATTATCACGAATCAAAAATCTAATAATTCCATATAATTTTTTTGGCAAGGTACAAAAATTATTTCTAATGATATAAACAAATAGCAGATGAAATGCAAAGAAAATTTCGTTGTATGTCCAATCGTGTATTTGTCCTGTCCTACCTGCATTCTACGAAATGGCCCAATGTAGTCCACAGACTAGATTATAGCTGTCTGGTTATCATCTTTATGTGTCCAATTAGAGACAAGGATCTACTGAAGTGTCCTAAGGAGAACACTTTGTAGAGACAACTACAGTCCTTGGAGGCTGGGAAACAAAGGGAATTACCCACTGCGGTAGAATTCTGTTAAGGGAACATCCAAAAATATGATTGGAACTATCCTTAATCTTCTACAAAATTCTTGGTCACTTGACGTGAAATTCAAATACTGTCGTATAGAGTTCTTTTCACGATTCGTGAATGAAATATTATATCAAATTTGTTTTCCCATTTCCAGTTAAAATATTCATGATTATAGTCTAAAATATAAATGATCAGATTTGTTGAATTCTAATATTATTGACAACTAAAATCAAAATATCGAATTTAATTTGCTTAAAAATCTGTCATTTAACTATTTTCAACTGATAAACAGCTGATTTGTTATACAGATCTGACCAATTTCCAAATTCAATCTGAAAATAGATTATGAGTTTAAAAGAATGAAATTGGCTATACTATCCACTCTATCCAAGCTATCCAAACTATTGTATTTCATCCATTGCCTGTTCTAGTGATAATATATACGATTCATAATATTGACTCTGGTACAATAGATGTACCGCTGCTGGAACACCTCTTAATTTGCAGACACAATTGTTAATGGTCGGTCGAAGCTTCGATATTCGATACCGGTCCGAACACCGACCAAATGACTCTGCGAACACCCGTTAATACAGTTTATGTCTATCGACTTTCCAGGCTTCATTTGCTCTCTGCCCAAATTCGACACCGAGTACATTCAGGCCCTGATTTACTTCTTACTGAATGCCTTGGAAGCTCTTATGGGTATTGTTTACCAAGAATAAATGGACTACCTAGGTAGGAAATTAAAATTGATTTTTAATTATAATCGATGATAAAAATAACATATATTTAAAGAACGAAAATTTAATTCTAATATAATCATAAATATAAAACGATTATAGTCATTCCTAAATCATTGCCATAAAAAAAAACTATAATTTCTGAAATCATGATATTTTAACTTGGGATACAATCTATAAATACCGTAATCGATATTTTTAGACAGTCTTCCGATTATAAATTTTGCGGCTGTGTAGTTCATATTTATAGGTTTGCGTGAGAGAATCTAGCTCCATTCAGTGCAATTTAGATGGAAATGGCATCGGGGGAAGAAACCTATTGGCTAGATAACGAAGGAGAATATCCAACTGGAAGTGTTCTAAAAGAGCAATATTCGAAAGTAAGTAATGGTGCCAGGGAGATCTTTATAATAGATAAATCTGACCAAATTACTGTCTTGAGAGATAGCAGAGAGAGAGAGAGAGATAGCAGAGAGAGAGAGAGAGAGAGAGAGGATGCTCATATCACTCCCAAGTGTTTGTCCTATAATAACTTATATTCCCTTTGTTTATACAAAGAAAAATCAAATTGTAAATGGCTGTATGTGTTGTTTAATTATACCCAAAGATTGTTCAAGAAATAAAAAAACTTACAATCATCATTTTTCAATTCAATTAAAATTAAGTAATATAAAATTATGTGATGGATTCTAAATTCTGTAGAAAATTCAATAATCTTCCAGATATAAAAAATTTTATTTCAAAATTTATGATTATTTTTTTCCTATTGTGCATTATTATAACTTCAAATTATTATTAATATATTATATGAACTAATAATAACAATTTCATTTCCCAAAAGAATTCTATTTTATTGTCGGCAGCTGAAAATAAAATTTCGACGTAAAAGCACTAATGTTCTCGACATAAATTTCACAGCACCATTAAATTCACCACATTTCCACCTATTTCTCACCAACATTAAATTCGCCACATTTCCACCTATTTCTCACCACCATTAAATTCACCACTTTTCCACCTATTTCACAGCACCATTAAATTCGCCACATTTCCACCTATTTCTCACCACCATTAAATTCACCACAATTTCCACCTATTTCACAGCACCATTAAATTCACCACATTTCCACCTATTTCTCACCACCATTAAATTCACCACTTTTCCACCTATTTCACAACACCATTAAATTCACCACATTTCCACCTATTTCACAGTACCATTAAATTCACCACATTTCCACCTATTTCACAGCACCACTAGATTCGCCACATTTCCACAGTCTCATTGGTGGCAAATAAGGTCCCAGGAGTCGCCATTACTTCCCAATGGTATGTCCCAATAAGTGTGTGTGTCATAGATACCAAATTGGGTGGCAGTAGTTGGGGAGGAGCTTAGCATCGAATTATCGGCTTTAGGAGGAAAATGAAGTGGAAAAGATAGCGAAAAAATGAATGAACTTAGTGTTATTGTCTGAAGATAATTTTATTTTAAAATTCATGAGCTGATTTTTTTTATTTTATATCGGTTCAAGGAACGTTCGTCTCAAATGTATCAAGGAAGATTTAGTTATCTTCTATGACAAGTAACTTCAATTTCCAATATATACCTACACTCATACATCGAAATATTTTCGGCGTACCACTTGTCAATATTGATAAAGAATGTAATTTATATATATGATATATATTCCTCAAACAAGAGTACCTACTCCCAATAGATAATCTTTCCTCTCGTATGTCGAGAACCTATTTACTCTGCGGTCACTTCAAACAGTTTAAAACTCAATAACTGACCAAAGGTAAATTCATCTGAGTTGAAAGTGAAAGAAGATGGATACACGAGCAAGAAATACCTATCAAGACTGACCAGAGTAAGAAGCTATGTTGGGATCATGAAAGATTAGTGTAGAACCCCACTCAATCTTCTATGGCCCGACCAAAATTACCTCTCTTTCGGAGTTTAACATTTTGAATCTCTTTTTTTTTATTGACAATCTATAAGGTGGGGCTATAGATTATAGGAGGGTCCATCTTGCACGACCACATCGTAACTATTTGGTACCAAATTAGACCTTCCACCTGTAAATTATATTCACCTATTATATCATACAAAATTGCGTTATTTCATGCAACTAGCTAGTAGGTACATATAGTAAGTTCAAAGTTATCACACCGTATAAGAAAAAAATAAAAGATGATTATCATTTAACTTTCATTCTAATTGAAATTAATTAATAATTCTTATCTTTGTGGAATTCCAAATTGTGGAAACGTCCGATAATTCTGAACTTACTCTAGTTAGTATGTTCCATAGTAAGTTGCTATACTCACCCTATATGACGGACTAATAATTTTTCAAAATATTATAAATGCAAATTATTTGAACTAACCGTTAGATAAATGCAAAGAGATGGTAAATAAAGCACTTAGTCATGAGTGGCTTTTCATGCTCAGTTACAGTTTGTATGGGGTTTTGAGCCACACCTACTTTTTAATTACTTAAGCACTCTAAGGTAATAATGTATTCTATCTATGGTTAATCAACGTAAAGGCTTCGAAGAATTTCAATAGCAAGTATGAAAAATTATATTAGGTAGATCGTCTGTTATTGTCCATTTTATCGTCTTTATCTTTATTTTCCGTTAATTAATATTAAGTGTTATAAAATATGATATACCAGGCAAGAAGGTGTTATTCCTAGGATATTAAGGGAATGTCCCAGGCAAGAAGCAGTTATTCCTAGGATGTTAAGGTAATGTCCCAGGCAAGAAGCAGTTATTTCTAGGATGTTAAGGTAATGTCCCAGGCAAGAAGCAGTTATTTCTAGGATATTAAGGGAATGTCCCAGGCAAGAAGGTGTTATTCCTAGGATATTAAGGGAATGTCCCAGGCAAGAAGCAGTTATTTCTAGGATATTAAGGGAATGTCCCAGGCAAGAAGGTGTTATTCCTAGGATATTAAGGGAATGTCCCAGGCAAGAAGGTGTTATTCCTGGGATATTAAGGGAATGTCCCAGGCAAGAAGCAGTTATTCCTTGGATATTTGGGGATTGTCTCAAGCAAGAAAGATGTGCCATTTCGGAGGAATGTCCCAGGCAAGAATGATTTATTCCTGGGATACTTTTGTATTATACCAGGCAGGAAGAACTTATTCCTTGGATATTCACTTAATATCCCAGGAATAAATCCTTCTTGCCTTGGATATAATCACGATGGGATTTTCTTCGAACTCTTATAGCCGTAGATTTTTGATCTTTTTAACATTGATTAATATATACACCGATCAAAATTCGACGATCGAATGGCGATCATATACTTTTCCTTATACTGTTCCTTATACTATTTCCTACTTATAGTACTTAAATGAGACCAATAACAATTGGTAATTCTTCTTCATCCCTCGCAAGGAGTGTGGTTGGTAAGCCTGTGCGTAAGTCACCGATAAATTTGTCTTCCATATTAGGTTTGAAGACACTTTCGGTGTCCATTGTACTACTTTGGTGACTATAGGAGTGAACAGATTGCACTGTAGGACAAGAAGCTAACTTATTATAAGTTAAAGTATTCAATAATGTTATTCGTGAGACATAAAAAGAATGATTGAATGTTTATATTTTGAGGTATCGATTTCTATAATATTATGTATAGTTTTTTTTTCAATCCTAATCTATATTCACACTGATGTGTTTTGAAATTTTTTAGTTAGTTTATTTAATGATATTGTGATTATTTTCTAATTTTTCTACCATTTATAAAAAAAATCAAACGTACCTCGAATAAGACAATTGATTAGAAAGAATATACATTTCTTTCGTTTTAAAGATATACAATTTTTCCTGTTTTTATTTTTGTAATTGTAATACCATTGTAATTATATTCATTTTTTTTAAATTACTCATTGTATTTTAAATCTTCTGCATAAATTTCCTTTTGAAATTGCTTTAATCCAATAAAAACAAAAGGCCATAAAATAGCAAGCAAATGAACTCTCCAATCCTAATTTCTGGGCCATTGGTCTAATATGTTATCAGTTAGTTAATTTTCTACTCCGATTGGTACTAATACACCAAAAGAGGAGCTTGGGGAGAGAGTGAGAGAGATAAAGAGGAGCTTGAGGAGAGAGTGAGAGAGATAAAGAGGTGCTTGAGGAGAGAGTGAGAGAGATAAAGAGGAGCTTGGGGAGAGAGCGAGAGAGATAAAGAGGAGCTTGGGAAGAGAGTGAGTGGAGAGAGAAGCTTGGGGAGAGAGTAAGTGGAGAGAGGAGCTTGGGGAGAGAGTGAGTGGAGAGAGGAGCTTGGAGAGAGAGTGAGTGGAGAGAGAAGCTTGTGAAGAGAGTGAGTGGCGAGAGAAGCTTGGGGAGAGAGTGAGTGAAGAGAGAAGCTTGGGAATAGAGTGAGTGGTGAGAGTAGCTTGGGAAGAGAGTGAGTGGAGAGAGGATCTTGGGGAGAGAGTGAGTGGAGAGAGGAGCTTGGGAAGAGAGTGAGTAGAGAGAGGAGCTTGGGAAGAGAGTGAGTGGGGAGAGAAGCTTGAGGGAGAGTGAGTGGAGAGAGGGAGGAGCTTGGGAAGAGAGTGAGTGGAGAGAGTGAGTGAAAAGAGGAGCTTGGGGAGAGAGTAAGTGGAGAGAGGAGCTCGGGAAGAGAGTGAGTGGAGAGAGGATCTTGGTTTCCGCAAAATTTCCGCAATTCAATTTATATACTTTATTTTATTTTCTAATTGTAATAATAATCTGAATGCCATATTCAAATATAAGGCATTTCCGTGTACTGTTTCATGTACTGTTTCATGTACTGTTGCATGTACTATTTCACGTACTGTTTCATGTACTGTTTCATGTACTGTTTCATGTACTGTTTCATGTACTGTTTCATGTACTGTTTCATGTACTGTTGCATGTACTATTTCACGTACTGTTTCATGTACTGTTCCATTTACTGTTTCATGTACTGTTTCATGTACTGTTTCATGTACTGTTTCATGTACTGTTGCATGTACTATTTCACGTACTGTTTCATGTACTGTTCCATTTACTGTTTCATGTACTTTTTCATGTACTGATTCATGTACTGTTTCATGTACTGTTTCATGTACTGTTTCATGTAATGTTTCATGTACTGTTCCATGTACTGTTTCATGTACTGTTTCATGTACTGTTCCATTTACTGTTTCATGTACTGTTTCATGTACTGTTTCATGTACTGTTTCATGTACTGTTTCATGTGGTGCTAATACATATGCATGTCCTAACGATCTCCTGACTCTGTCCTATAAGCCAAACATGAATATTATTCGCAATTTTCAGATGGATTCTACACACAATTACCACAAACAGGAAGGGAATGTTAAATATTATATTGCCATAAATGTAACTAATATTTAAATGTAACTTAATATTTGAGGTAATATCATAAATATTGATTATAATTAAAATTCTCGATTTTATGGAAATATTTTCTTTGTTATAACGTCAGTTGAATTGAAATAAAGTACAAATTAATTCTCATTCGGTCATATTTGATAGTAATTCATAATTATCATTCATTTATTTTTACTATACTTTATAGCAATTTTGTTAAATATTTCTCTAAAATAACATTTTTCCAAAAAATTTCTTCAGGCTGGAAAAGATATTAGAATATTTTCAACTAATGATAACTAGTAAGTATCACCAGTTGCCAATATTTCATATTCAAATAATATAATAAATACCAATTTACTTAATCATGTAGAGTCTAAAATTTTGCCCATATGCATTAGCTCCTCCTGCCATCAAATTAATTAGAAGTAATGTCTTATTTTACTTAGAATTCATTTTCCACCTCACATCAAGCCTCCATAACCTGCTAAATGTAAGGTGGTATATAACGTTAGTGAGAGAATTTAATGTAGTTTCCATTAAATAGAGAAGGCGACACTGCTGTACTGTGTCCCCCTCTTTATTTTATGGTTTGTGAAGTACTTACTTTTTATAGTTCATAAGGTGACGTGAAATAAGGAGGTGGGACATGCGAGATGAACACGGTTCACGAAATGAGTGTTCTGTATTTGTTACCTGTGGAACACGTTACGAATTATCGGTCAGTTTCACATCTTCTGTCATATAAGAAAAACCATATAATATTTAAAATAGAATAATGAATACTTTGTCGCTTTTCTTATATGGCCGAAGATGTGAAACTGACCGATAATTCGTAACTTACCCTATACCTAGTAAGAGAATTCATAATTAGTAAGTCCTCTATCATGATCAGTCGGTATTCTATCACAGAAAAACATAGTTTCTAACCATATCATGTGGAATGCCGGATGAAATATTAAATTAAGTAAAATGCTGAAAAAATCTAAATTTGAAAACAATAAATATTTGTTTTGATCAGATCAGTATGTACAAATCAACTGAACTAGGATATCTAGTTTAAAATACGTAAGATAAGCAATCATCTCTCATGACTAGGGTTGTGACAATATGCAGATAAAATCATAGATCTTAAGAATATCACAGACGAAATGAAATGGTATCGATTACTATATACCGCTGATTTAAAACAATTTAACAGTCTGTAATTCACTCTGTCTAAAATATTTCCAGGATCTATGATTTTAAACGCACATTATCACAACCCCATACTCATGGCTACAATAATCATTTCGATCCCTATCTGCATCCCCACTTCACGCACACGGTCAATAGCACCTCCTTTCACATGTATCTCTCCGTATGTAAATGAATGGGAAGAGACAAGTGTTATAACAACTAAATGATCTTCTCCCACAACTAGGCATTCATCTTCCTTTCTAACGAGATCATCAAGATCACTAATTGGGATGTCCCTAATTAAGAAATTATGCAAACCTAAGCAGAATATTTCCAGTCCATATGTGAGGGCTGGATAATCTTAGGGAGACTCTGATAATTAATTGTAGTCAGAAAAGAGACTGACTTTGATACGATGGTGAATGATGAAATAGTTATAATCAATTAACATTTAATCAATTAACATTTAAGGAGGATGTTAATTGATTTTTGTTTTTTAATATTCTAATACTTATGTAATATTAAACTCTGAATTGTAGTTATTGAGATGAAGAACTATGTAAAAAAGGTGGAGATGTATTTCACATATAACGAAATAAGTAAGTAATTAATTTTCTATAATAATTTTATAGGTAATAAATGAAGAATAAACGTAGAAATAAATGGAATTTAAAAATTCTTCCAAACCTGTCCCGAAGAAACATGCAAAATTAGTTAATTAAATAAATTTATTAAGAACGAGGTTGAAAATTTATGCCAACAATGTTAAACGGTATGAGTGGGGTGAGTTCCGAGTTATCGACCCGTTCCACATTTTCGATCTTATGTGAAAAATATACATAATTCAACAGTTTAACTGACTATTAGTATCCATGATACCTCCAGGTATCATCATACCTGCAGGTATCATGGATACTAATTAAAATTGAGTTTATAATTGGATACCAATTAAATTAAAGAGTCAAAATGTTTATTTTTTTTCTAATATGATCGAAAATGAGAAACCGATCGATAACTCAGAACTTACCCTATAAATTGACTTCTTTAGCTGATATAACTCGGTAACTTGAATCTCTACATCCATCCCATATACCTCATCAAACAAGCTATTCTACCTGCTGAGTAATCACTCACATGTGAGTAAATCATCGCAACTTTGTCTGATTTTTCACCTGCCTTTGATCGGAGGCTAATTTATCACCAAACTTTTAGCTACGAAAGAAGGTGAGAGAAACACCGTGGACTTGAATGTGTTTTCACTGAAAATAAATATTTCAATTTAAGACAAATATTAGTGATTATGAATCATATATTAGTGATTATGAATCAAATATTAGTGATTATGAATCAAATATTAATGATTATGAATCAAATATCAGTGATTATGAATCAAATATCAGTGATTATGAATCAAATATCAGTGATTATGACAATAAGATTTTAATGTCAAAATACTAAAAATGTAAAGAATTCTAGGGGAGTGTCACAGTCTTCGGACAGTGGGCATTAACACAGGTCATGATAGCTCAAAATAATTTTTTTGAGGTCAGATTGATTCATTATTATCTATGTTAACATCCACTTTGCTATCACTGAGAGTGTCTGAGTGCTGCAAACTTCCTCTTCATCAAATTTAATAATAGACCAATAGAATAGAAAAATAATTAGCAAAGGAATCAAAATCAGTATAATTCTTTTGAATACCTACCCAGGCAAGAAGAATTTATTCCTGGGAAATTGAGGGAATAAATCCTTCTTGCCTGGGATATTCCCTTAATTTCCCAGGAATAAATCCTTCTTGCCTGAGATATTCCCTTAATATCCCAGGACTAAATCCTTCTTGCCTCGGATTTCACTATACTGAAGTCAAGCGTAGCAGTTCCTTTTTGCGCTACACTCTGTCTAAGTGCTACTTTAATACTGTGACATAAACTTTACGAGTCACTCCTAGACACGAATTCCTCCAAATGAAGTCTCAACATGGGCAGTAAAATTGAAATATTTGAAACCCGGAGTAAAGAGTTGCCATAGCTGCAATATGTACCCACATTAAGTTATATTGAATGTATATACAGTAGACTAGTCTACAGGGTGGCGCAAAAAAAAGGAAATCCTTTTTCAAATTACTATATTTTACAAACTATCATACCTAGAAATTTTCTTAAAACACAGTTTTATTCGTTTACTTTTTTTGCATATATCTTGATAATCTGTTAAGAGTTACGATATTATTAAATATTCTGCATCGAATTAATAAAAGGTAAATAAAAATGGCTTGCGCAAGGACGAAAAACTCAAAAAAAGTTCATAATAGGAATAATTTATTTCCATAGGGTAGTAGTAAAAATTAAATCCTAGAATTTTTCATTCAATTATCGTTTTGGTTATTGACTCTTTCATTCGTGGAAATACATCTTCATCACCAATCACGATATCTTCTACAGAATGTGCATTTCTTTGCAAAAACCATTTTGCAAAATTTAGACGGTGCGGTAAATCAGTTCTAAGAGTTCGAGCCTTACATGCATTTTAAAAAGATTATTCTTCAACATCATGCTTAAAAATTCGGTGAAATGTCTCTTAAATGAAATCTAATTCTTACCTTTTGATTTATATTTTTGGGTTCTCAATAAACTGTTCATGATAAAGATTTATGTTTTCATGTGTTCATTCTTTTCTCCTGCGACATGATCACTTTTTGTTCAAATTTCAAGTTGTTTCTTCAGTTTTGAACTTATTAACATTTGTCAATATGGTTTTATAGTTGGTGGATATTTTTCCAGAAAGTGTTGGTCAAAATGAGTTTGAACCTGTGTAAAACTTCATGTGTTTAAAGAATTTGTCACAACAAAAACACTGTTCTTTTGAAAGCTGCATTTTGAGGGTTTCGAATAGGAGATAAAAATTAACGGCGAAATGATTTTATAAAGATATTAATTTTATCTCAAAAATCAACTTTCAAATGGTAATTAATTTTTTTTTCTCTTATTTGTTACAAAAAATAGTAGAATTTATTGTTTTCACATCCATATAAAATGAATTATACCTCTTATGAATTTTTTTCATATATTTCATACTCGCGCAAGCCGTTTTCATTTCCATTTTTAAATTCACTGCAGGATGTTTAATTTTGGTCGTAACTCTTAACAGATTATCACAATAGATGCAAAAAAAGTAAATGAATAAAACTTTGTTCTGAGAAAATTTTTAGGTTTGATAGTGATATCCTGTATAGTGAATATGAACAGTAGACTCCTCTATAGTGAAATCCTGTATAGTGAATATAAACAGTAGACTCCTCTATAGTGATATCCTGTATAGTGAATATAAACAGTAGACTCCTCTATAGTAAAATCCTGTATAGTGAATATAAACAGTAGACTCCTCTATAGTGAAATCCTGTATAGTGAATATAAACAGTAGACTCCTCTATAGTGAAATCCTGTATAGTGAATATAAACAGTAGACTCCTCTATAGTGAAAACCTGTATAGTGAATATAAACAGTAGACTCCTCTATAGTGAAAACCTGTATAGTGAATATAAACAGTAGACTCCTCTATAGTGAAATCCTGTATAGTGAATATAAACAGTAGACTCCTCTATAGTGAAATCCTGTATAGTGAATATAAACAGTAGACTCCTCTATAGTGAAATACTGTATATTGAATATAAACAGTAGACTCCTCTATAGTGATATCCTGTATAGTGAATATAAACAGTAGACTCCTCTAAAGTGATATCCTGTATAGTGAATATAAACAGTAGACTCCTCTATAGTGAAATATATTGAATATAAACAGTAGACTCCTCTATAGTGATATCCTGTATAGTGAATGTATAGAATCTTGAGTAAAGAAATAGTCTCTATAGTAAACATAGTCTGCAGTAAAATGGACATTAGTTTTCTAAAACTAATGGCCATTTATGGCAGACTAAAGAAACTGTGTTCACTATAGAGGCTACTTCCTTTTTCAGGACACTACATTCACTATAAAACATTTCAATGTAGACGAGTTTATTGTATACCCAGTTATATTCCTACAAACTGAGTTATTTAAAGTGAAAATCTGATACAAAATTCTTAAAATAACTTTTTTTTATTATTTTACCTTCAAACAATGCGACAATTTCCCCTATATATTCATATAGTAAATCCTCCTGTCAATATGTGTTAGGTAGAAGAGTCGATGCTGTGAGAGGATTTACTAGCCCTGTCCTCTAAATTTGGTTTAACCAAAGAGAAGAAATCAGGAGTTCTTCTGCAGTTAAACAGGTGAGAGTTTAGATTTTTTAGAAATTTCTAATAAGAAAATGTAGGAAAATTGGGACGATGTTGTCCCTACCTTGAGACAACATCATTGAATATTAGGACAATCTTGTCCCTATATTGAAACAACATTGTTCCTATATTGAGAAAAAATTGTCCCTATATTGGGACAATTTTGTCTCTAAATAAGAACAATGTTGGGACCCCATATTTTTTAAGGAGATAAACAATAAACGACTAAATAGTGTACTGGTGCATAGATCTATAAATTCATTCATTTATCACTTTGCATGAAAAGAAATGTGTAAAAAATATACCAAGAATCGAATGAAAATATGGAATAAAAACAAAAAGTAAATCGGAAGATTGATAGGTTAATTAATATTTCAGTCAGTTTTAAAATAATTCAAACTGGACGTCAGTTTCGATATAAACAATTTCCAGTGAATTAATTTTAAAAGGAGTATCTATGTATCTGGAGAAAATTATAAAGTATTATAGTGAAAAAAGAAGATTGGAATATCATTTTTGGAAATCCATACACTGAAGGAAGTTCGTCTGCATCCAATTTTAGATCTAAATGAGGAATAATAATTATCACAGTTAAAAATAATGACCGACTGCTATGATTGGAGAGAATCCAATCTCCAGCTGTCACCCCTACCGTTAATTGTAGAGTCCTGTGATTGGCATGTAATTGTTATAATAGCATTATACGGTAAGTTTTGAGTTCTATTGGACTGTTCCACAAGTTCGATCATGTAGATCCTATGAAAAGCTGATCTTTACGGTTAACATTGATCGTAAAATGTAATTTCAGAACCATCGTTCAAATTTTTGTCGAGAATTTTCGAATCATTTTTTGTCTTAGAATGATAATCTTTTTATTTTTGATTATAATCACTAGGGTTGTGACAATATGCGTTTAAAATCATAGATCCTGAAAATATTATAGACGGAGAGAATTAAAGTGTATTTAATCGTTCTAAACCAGCGGTATGTAGTATTCGATACCAATTCGTTTCGTCTATGATATTCTTAAAATTTATAATTTTAAATGCATATTGTCAAAATCCGATTATCAGTGATTATAGTTTCCCTAATTGGTAATTATTCATCTGAAATAATTATTTTCTGTGCCCAGTATATTTCGAGTGTGTTTCTTTCTTCTTTTTACAAATGGTCTTTGTTCCCTTTTCCTAACTCCATATTAAACTTATTTCGTTAGAACATTAAGTAGTGTTTAAACTCTGTAAAAGATGTAACCTATTTTATCAATTAAGATTATTTTTATTAAAATATATATATATATATAATAGTTCAAATATTATCTGTCCAAGACTACCAAGTCCTTAAGATAATCTGGTCAGATATATTCTCATTTTTGTGCCACGTTTCAAAAGGTGGAATAAACTGGCACGGTTTTTCCCAGAATTTTGTATCATTAGAGAGTTGCTACCTTCTTCTTGACGACAGCGAAAGAAATAACGATGTTTTAATTATTGTACTGATTTCAGTGGCGTTATATGTATAGTTTTAAGAATAGAAATACAGAATTCTTTTGGAAATTAAGGAGTGGCTAAAAGCAGTTAGGTGTTGTTCAGAAATTAGGTACAGGATGTGTATAGCCTCCAAACACGCTACCAGATTATGGGAAAAAAGTAAATAGTTCTATTTGTATAAGTATTATCATGTTTTAGACAAATGTTCACCTATGTTTTGGTGACGAAATTTATAGTTATATGAATTTTAAAAGTCAGAAAAAAACATTGATAGAAAAATAAGTATTGAAGGATAATTGAAAAGTGCGTTTATATATCATGCATACGACTTTTTATTGTTATTTTTTTTTTTTTTTTTTAAAGAAGTTTTGAATTCAAATTTAAAAATGATATGCTTTCAGTTTTACTGCTAATTAAAAAAAAACAATGAATTAAGTTAAATCACATCACCAAGTTTTCACATTTCAATGTAATCACATTCTAAACTGTCCCGTTACAATTTATCACATGCCCATTCATCACATTCTTCATGACACCACATTCCATATTACAGCATTCCAATCTCAAAAACATTCATGTTATCACTAGCAGATAATGTTATAATATAAGTCAAACTAATTTATCCTGTTATAATTTGTACTTATTAATTATTATTCTATATTTCTGGAATTATTATCAAAAAACATTATCAAAAATATAATAAGAATCTCCATAAAATAATTCCCCACACTGTTAAACAGCTTTTGCATCCCAATCCTCAACATCAATTCCCCACACTGTTAAATAGTTTGCATCCCAATCCACAACATCAATTCCCCACACTGTTAAACAGTTTGCATCCCAATCCTCAACATCAATTCCCCACACTGTTAAATAGTTTGCATCCCAATCCACAACATCAATTCCCCACACTGTTAAACAGTTTGCATCCCAATTCACAACATCAATTCCCCACACTGTTAAACAGTTTGCATCCCAATCCTCAGCATCAATTCCCCACACTGTTAAACAGCTTGCATCCCAATTCACAACATCAATTCCCCACACTGTTAAACAGTTTGCATCCCAATCCTCAACATCAATTCCCCACACTGTTAAACAGTTTGCATCCCAATCCACAACATCAATTCCCCACACTGTTAAACAGTTTGCATCCCAATCCTCAACATCAATTCCCCACACTGTTAAACAGTTTGCATCCCAATCCTCAGCATCAATTCCCCACACTGTTAAACAGCTTGCATCCCAATCCTCAACATCAATTCCCCACACTGTTAAACAGTTTGTATCCCAATCCACAACATCAATTCCCCACACTGTTAAACAGTTTGTATCCCAATCCACAACATCAATTCCCCACACTGTTAAACAGTTTGTATCCCAATCCACAACATCAATTCCCCACACTGTTAAACAGTTTGTATCCCAATCCACAACATCAATTCCCCACACTGTTAAACAGTTTGTATCCCAATCCACAACATCAATTCCCCACACTGTTAAACAGTTTGTATCCCAATCCTCAACAAGAATTCATTTTTTTTCGAAATTCTTCACTGTTCCCAAACGACTCAGAAATTCTCTGTCGAGTTTATTCTGTATCGGTAATGACTGGCTCAAAAGATGCTGCCGAATGGGCCCCGGAAATGATGCCGAAGATTTCAAAAATGGTGGAAACCAACAGCCGGTGTGGATGAACTAGGAAATACTTTGGTGTTGATTATAGCTACTCTTGCGCTTGAATTCATGACCAAGAAATCCTAACCTGCGCCTATAGAATAAATTTAGATGTTATTTAGTTCTCGAAGATGTTTAAGATAATTTTTTCAATACATTTAATTGCCTATATATTATACTAAGCTATGTATATATATTGATGTTAATTATTTAATTGAACCAATTGTTTATTCTAGTTTGCCTAAAACTTGTTATTAAAACTTCAATATAAGCAAAAATATATATACATCGTTGAATCTATCTAAGAATATTGAATAATGTTATTATTCAATTTCTATATCCCTTCTAACAAATTTAACTTATTTATAGAATATTCCTTAAGTTTTCTTCTTGAAGTTTTCCTTCAATCACAAAAAGGTGAAAAGGTTTGAAATCACGCATTCGAAAACGTCAAATCCAATGCGTGAAATTTGATCTCCGTGCATAAAAGAATCCAATTTCTCAAATTCTCAACTGAAAATTTATCTTAGAGCCAAAATTTTGAAACTTCGCAGCGAGGAATTATTGTTCCATAAAGTATAACTGCTTTACAGTTCAATTCGCAGTGGTAAATACCGTAGATTTAGAGCAGAAAAGACTTGAGTGTTTACGCAGCTGCACTGAGCGGATTCTTCTCCAAAAACTATTTGATGGATAGTCTGCTATGTTGAACTTGAGACTAATTATTAGACTGAAAACTAACTTATCATTTGGATAGTCGAGTAGACTTGCCATTTGTAATACATCTTTATAACGTTCACTACGTATTGGTACAAATGTGTACCATATAACGATGGTAAAATGAAATATGGTAAAATGGAAGATGGTAAAATGGAAAATGGTAAAAAGGAAAATGGTAAAATGGAAAATGGTAAAATGGAAAATGGTAAAATGGAAAATGGTAAAATGGAAATTTGTAAAATGGAAAATGGTAGAATGGAAAATGGTAAAATGGAAAATGGTAAAATGGAAAATGGTAAAATGAAAAATGGTAAAATGGAAAAGAGTAAAATGGTGCAGTTTACAGTTGTATGTGTAATTGTTTATTTATCATCGGAACTTAAAATTTAAATCATGTTTTTCTTCATTGTTAGATATTATAATAGCTACAACAAGAAGATAAAAATGTTCTATTGAATGATATACAGGGTGGCGCAAAAAAAAGGGAAACTCATTTTTGAATTAGTTCATTTTACAAACTATTAAAGGTAGATCTTCTCTAAAAACACAGTTTTATTCGTATCGTTTTTCAGCGTCTTTCATGAAAATCTGTTAAACTTACGACTAAAATAAAACATCTTCCAGCGAATTAAAAAAGTATAAATAAAAAGGGCTTGCGCGAGGATGAAAAACACAAAAAGACTTCAGAATAGGTATAATTTATTTCCATATGGTAGTAGGTAAATTTAAAAGATGCTAATTTTCATTCAATTAACGTTTTGTTTTTTGACTGTTTCATTCATGGAAATACATCACCGCTAATCACGATGTCTTCTCTAAATCGAGCATTTCTTTGCAGAAAACATCTTGAAAAATTTATACTGTGTGGTAAATCAGTTCTAAGAGTTCGAGCCTTACATGCATCTTAAAAGGATGATACTTTACATCATGTTCAAAAAAATGGTGAAATGTATCTTTAGTGATGTCTAATTCATTCCATCTGATTGATATGTTTGGATTCTCAGTAAATTGTTCATGAATAAGATTAATGTTCTCATGCGACCTAATCGCTTTTTGTTCAAAATAAAGTGGTTTCTTCAAGTTTAATTTTATTAAAATAAGTCAATATGGATTAATAGTTGTTGAAAATATTTCCTGAAAGCTATGTTGAAAATGAGATTGAACATGTTTAAAGCTTTAGCGTTTAAATAACTTAGATCTTATTTAATTCTCGATGATGTTTAAAATATTTTTTTCAATAAACTTAATTGCTTATATATTATACTAAGCTATGTATATATATTGATGTTAAGCTGCATTTTTGGGTTTCGAATAGGAGATACAAATCAACGGCGAACTGATTTTATTATACAGGGTGTCCGACACTTTTGTTGCCAAACTTTAACATAAGGTTGCATTCGTCGAAATAATCACTTTTTATTCTATGAAGGTATGGTCTAAAATGCTTGTTTAAAGAGTAACAAGGTTAGGAAAGTAGTATCTGTACCATTTATTATTATAAGTTATCGTCATTTTTTAATGTTGCAATAAGGAACAAAATATTTTTAACAGTTATTATTATGAGCACAAGAAATTAGTTTACATGTTTGCAAAATGTGTTCAACCTGCCTCCCATTTGTTGCGATGCAGCTGTTCAAACGTTTGTCCAATGATTGGCGGACGCGAGCAGACACCAGGAGTTTCACGAATCCTTGCGGGACAAACGTTTGAACGCTTGCATCGCAACAAATTGAACACATTGTGTAAACTTATAACTTAATTTAAGATCATGTTTCTTGTGCTTAAGCTTGGCAACAAAAGTGTCGGAAACCCTGTAGATATCAATTTTATATCACACATCAATTCTCATATGATAATTAAGGTTTTAATTGTCTACTAATTATTACAGAAAAAAAATACAATTTAATGTTTTTACATTCATAAAAAAATGAACTATACCGATTGTTATTCTTTTCGTTATTTCCTCCTCGCGCAAGCTCTTTTTAATTACCTTTTTTAAATTCGCTGCAGGATGAATAATTTTTGTCTTAACTTTAACAGATTTCCAAGATAGATGCAGAAAAAGTGAAGAAATAAAATGATGTTCTTAGAAAATTTCTAGCTTCAATAGTTTTAAAATGAACTAGTTTAAAATTGGGTTTCCATTTTTTTCGCGCCACCCTGTATAAACCCACTTGCCGCTAACTGCGCTATCACCCTGTGTATGAAAACAGATGCAAAGAAATAGAGCCAAGAATTCTAACTGAATAAGGTCACAGATCATAAAATACCCAATTGGGAGTTATTATATGTCGGGTAAGGATTCTTAGAGTATGTTATATCTGTCTCCAGGGTGTACCTTACCTTATATAGAGTGATGGTCTGATACACCTGTGACTGATGGTTCTTATACGGTAGTCTCATATACCTTTTGGATTGTATATTATACTGTTAACTAGTATAACTCATATCAGTAGGAAATTTTCATGTCAAAATTATTCATTTAAATAATTAACGTCGATTCTATATTGTGATATTGAGATTTAATATCAACATTCGCTCCTTGATTACTCGATGTTCCTTTCATGTTCCCTCCTCATTGTAAATTAATACCAATATTCCCTCTATATTCCTTCCATATTATAATTTAATACCAATATTTCCTAGATGTTCCCTCCATATTGTGATTTTATACCAATATTCCCTCCATGTTCCCTCCATATTGTGATTTAATACCAATATTCCCTCTATATTCCTTCTATATTATAATTTAATACCAATATTTCCTCCATGTTTCCTCCATATTGTGATTTTATACCAATATTCCCTCCATGTTACCTCCATATTGTGATTTTATACCAATATTTCCTCCATGTTCCCTCCATATTGTGATTTTATACCATATTCCCTCCATGTTCCCTCCATATTGTGATTTAATACCAATATTCCCTCCATATTCCCTCCATGTTCCCTCCATATTGGTGTCGATGAGTCTCCCCTCCAGTTCAATTTGTAAGCAATCTTTGGCTCTTCAAAAACAATCATTGGAGACAAATTTGTTTGGTAACTTGTCGCTTATTGCTGTCAAACTATCGCCATTATTTCAATAACCTTCATATAACACATTGATGTACATATCATGATATAAAAATAATTAAGAAATATTTATATATACTAATATTCAAAAGAACTGGAATCGGTCATTTTCATAATATCTAATTTGCAAAACGCCAGGCTGCTAAATGGTCATTTAGGTACATACATATGTACCAGGTTGTAGAAACTGGTAAAGTGTTCCAGAAGAAATTTTCTGTCTTTCGTAGTAAAACAATTATATATATAGGAGAAAATTCAAAATTGTTCACCCAGAAATTGTAAATATGTCCCATATTGTGCAGACTGGAGTTATGATACAGAGTTAAAATTAGATTAAAAACAACTACAAAAATACATAATCCAAAAACAAGTCACTTTTAAAAATACCGGATAGATATAATAGTTGGATTTTGTTAGACAAGATTTACGTATGAACATTCAGTATAAAATATATTAATTCCTCACATGATGGTTTTCTATTCAAAAATATATCAATAAACCTACAAGAGAGCATCGAACTACAAACCATCATACATAGTTATTAGCATCCCTTTCGCTATGCCCTGAAAGCCAACGTTTTGTTCTCAGCAAAGAATTCATATCTATATTTCTATTGATAGCTGGGATACTCGATATGCAAATATTTTCCAATTGGCAGCCCTCACTTCAGTTGAAATGAATGAAAAAAAAACAGGAAAGCACTTCATGCAGCTATTGACGACTCAAGAACAAAGTTCCAATTAAAATAGCAATCAGTTGAAGTACTTCGATTGTGTGGCCTGGTTTTTTTTCGTTTGGCCCACAGTATTTCTTTTACCATTGAGAGTTGGAATGTGAATTGATAGCATGAAGTACACTTTTGAATGCCTCTAATTTGTAGAAATATGTGGCTATTCAAGAAGATTTAGCTGTTTATTCTTTGGAATTTACTGATATATCTATTAGGAGATTGAAAAATTGAAAAGTGATTTTTATAAAAGTTTCAATATTTTGAAAGAAAAATAGTTGATAAATGCATTTTTTTAGAAATTTCGCTGAAAGTATAAAATTTATGGTCCAACATAATCTTCTATGGTCCCACCACAACTTTCTCTATGACTCTATATTCGCCGCCGCTCATGATAAATGTCATTGAGACCACAAAATTTAGCGAGTGCTTTAGACACGGCTTAGATACGATACCAGTAAAACGTAGAAAAAAGAACAGTGACAATTCAAGTGAGCCCTGTACTTTAGGACACTCATCATAAATAACAACACTTAAATGGATTGGAGAACCACCAAATAAGTGAAATGCTGGAGCGGTGCGAGATAGATGATGAATAAACTTATTTTTCTCCTATGGAAAAATACTATTTAGCATATTAGATTGCAAAAAAATTCAGTTACCTTGTGATATTCATGCAGGAGAAATTTGAAGTAAGATAATTAGGAAGCGGCTAACGGTGCCGAATTCAACATCAAGAGCTGTGCCGTGTGAAATGCTGTTCTGTCAGTATTTATATACGATATAAGAGGTGAGGGAGCCTAACTGCCTTTTTTTTTCGAACTAAATGAATGATGTGTGCCATACGAATACTTACTTGATGCATCAACTAGATATCTCATTTCCTTCCCATTATCATCGAGCTTTTGGGATCATTCTGAGGACACCGGCATAAAATTCAATATGACCCTAAAGAAAACTCTCCCGTAGACCAAATGAATTTTAAAATGGACCACATCAATCTGAAAAACACAAAATCAATTACAAAATGAACCCGATGCTTTAAAAAAACACATCAATTTCAAAATGTAAACATCACTTCCAAAAAGTATACATCAATTTCAAAATGAACACATCAATTAGAAAATGATTCAAGTTACATTTTTGATGATCAAATGTTATTAACAGATGAAATGCTAGGGCACAATCTGAGAGTCTTTAAAGAAATTTCTTGGAGAGCACTTTCACAGTTACTGCAGTATGGATTCATGAGTAAAGTGGGATAACATTTTCTATAAACTCTTATATTCTGTACCCAGGGCTCCAATTTTTGCGTTTCAATGTAGGAGAAAAAGAAATTTTAGTTTTGCACACGCTCAGCAAATTGGGCATAGTGTAGAATTTTATATGAATATTTGGAGCAAGTAAAGATAACTTGGTTAAATTATTAAATATTTTTGTCCAATAATTGGAAAAAGAATATAATTTTTGAATCATAGATACCACATTAAAGGATTTAAGCAGAAGTTTTTTTTCCATCTTTTTACTACTCGTTCGTTCTTCACAACTTCAAAATGGATCACCTTTTTTTAATAAATTCTTTCAATTAATAAAATATGCAAAATTAATGTATAATCATTAATATTATCATTTATAAGATGTAAATTTATAAAATACTGAAGCAAATATTTTTTAAAACTAAAAAAGCTGTCTGGTCCGTTAACTTCACAAGCTTAATTTCTGGTCCGTTATCTTTACTAGGATAATTTCTGGTCCGTTATCGTTACTTGCTCCAAATATTTCGAGGCTGAAATATGATCAATCGATATTTATTCACATAAATTAAATAGAAAGCTGCGAATTACAGTACTTTTCTGTGAGATTTAGAAAAAAATAGAACAAATGGGACTTGAAGAAGAAACACAAAGGACTCTGCAGAGATAGCAAAACTGAAAAATGGTTTCATTCAGTCCTGTAGGTTTTTAAAGTAAAGTGTACATATGAAAACAATATTGAGCATGTATCTAATGCATTTCAGATTTTCATCAGAATAACAAGGTCCAACAAGAGACCACAAAATTTAGTGTGTGCTTTAGACACGGTTTAGATACGATACCAGTAAAACGTGGTAAAGGGAACAGTGAAAATTCAAGTAAGACAAGCACTTTTGGACGCTTAACATAAGTACACTAAAATGGATTTATAAACCGTGAAATAACTGAATTTCCATAGTGGTTCGAGAT